>JBBPBX010002254.1:0-54870 GCA_038048925.1 Garcialebias charrua | reverse complement strand
CTCCACCCCACCCACCCCCCACCTTCCCCCGTCTGTGTGAATATTTATATTTATTTACTTAAAACAAAAGTATCTGTGCTGACATAGTAGAAACAGCAGAATAATAATAAATATATAAAAAAATGGCACAAGAACAAAAGTTGATGTTAAGAAGTAGATTTTTATTTAAATAATTTTACAAACCAAGAAATTTGATTGACTTGCTTGAAGAATTCTCGGTGGATCTGAGAACACAAATACAAATTATTACTTTCTTACTTCAGCATTCCATTTAAAACGTGACTGAGAGAGGATTGATTGCAAACATTTCCCATTGTATTTTTCCTGATATTAAGAAAAGTTATAAAAGGTTACATAATTATCTCGGATATACAGGAACTAAAAACTTATGGTTAAATATAAAATAAATATTTAAATACTTTTTTTAAATCATGAATGTAGCCGAATGCTACACAAAGATTTTAGAATTTGATCAATCTTGTTTATAAAATTCTAATCCAAATACTTTAGGTTTTAAAGGCTTAACAACGTTAAAATCGGACGTTTTAACAGTAGGCCTGGCGCTTACACCAGCGGTCCGATTTAATAAAATTTTAGCGAGAAAGACTCCAAATTGTTTCGCTGAACCAAGCGGACAGATCCGTTTTTATCATGAAAATCTAACGGCGAAAGATCCGATTTTACATAATCCACAAATTACGTTTTTTGTCGGAAATGAAAGCTAAGCTAATGCTAACGGAGCCGCCAGCTAAAAGCTTCGTCCGTCCGAAAACAGTGCAAATACCGTTATACTGTGAAACCAAACGTTTCTAAATTGTGTTTTCTCTGCAAAAAGAAACTGAGAATTCGCTTACCAATTTTTATCGAAATAGTTCTGTAGAAAAAGCCGAATGATGACGAAGCAAGAATTCAAGAGGCCTTGTCATTGAGAACTTTGATACAGTGTTACCAGATCTCGCGACAGAAGCAAGCGACCAGCCCAAAACAAGCCCAAAACTAGCCCAACTGGCAACCCACCCCATTGTGTAAAATGTTGACGTATCGATCTTATCCGCCCCAGAATTTGTTATTTGGTTCACTTCGGATCAGAAAGGAAAAATACGCTGAAAATACGACAAACACTCATAATTTAAAGTTCCAAAAGACCAGTTTAATTAATCATAAGTTTAAAAAAGAGTCACAGAATACATTTGTTTCATTCCTAACATCCATTACATTTTTCTTTTAAACGTGGACAGTGAGAGAAAAAGAGAGAGAGAGAGAGAGAAAGAAAGAAGGGAGGAGGGGGGAGAGAGACAGGGAGAGAGGAGGGGGGAGAGAGAGACATACAACCTGATCCGTGGGCTACTTCTGCCCTGCTGTTGGCGGCTCGAACCTTTTTATACCCTTCTGTGGGGGTTTTGTTTCAGAGACTGTTGTCCCCTCTTTATTGCCAGAAAACAGGAAATACCACTGCCTTCCCCCAGCTTGCTCGGGTGGTCTCCCCAAGCCCCTGGGGGGATGGGCATCGAGACACATCGATGACTAAAATAAATGTACTTATAGACACACACACTTTCGTAGACCACTACATGACCAATTAGTATAACTGGACATTAAATTACATTAAAGATCATACCCTACTCACATATTTAGAGTTGTTCTTGTTACTTTCTAACTGAACAAACATGCAAAGCCAGAGAGTGGCTTTTAGTGGAATTCTCCCAGTCATATATTACAAAGTCGTAAAACTGACAGGACAAAGAGGCACCAGCTATATTATCATCCCCAAGCCTCACCAGAACAGATCTGCCTGTGTCCTTTAGTAATCCTTATCACTCTACAAAAGAAACTGATCATCTGAGCACCGTATGAAAAACCCCTTCAAAATAAATGTAAAACACGAAGACAAATATATTTTTATTTCACTACAATCCCCCTTTGGACCTCATTCTGCTGAGGTCCATCCCAAAAGAAATAAAATCACACAACACACAATGTAGTTTAATGCATATATACACAATATTCAATCAGTTTTTTCAAAATCCTCCAAGTTATGCCCTCTTGTCTGGCCACCACATTTTGACTCAATTTGTTAATATGCAAATTGTAGAATATAAGGAAATATATGCAAACTATGAACAATAATAATAGTAAGTGCTTAGGATATTGCAGAATTATGAACCTTAAGTTCCCAAGTTCCTCCTCCGCATCAGGCAGTTGTCTCCTCAGGGGCATTCCCTTGGCGTTGCTCAGGGCAGACCCCCGGCATTGCACGCAACTTTATTCAACTACTTTGGGTCTATCAAGGCATGAGAGTTCGAATGCGAGCTCCTCTTGTTGTCCAGCCCAATCCTTTAGCTCCTTCCTGGTTCACGGGCTGGAGCACACTGGACCGTGTGGATCCCCTGGCATTGACACGCACTGCCTGGGGTGTGCGTCCAGCGACCCCCCACGGGTCCTTCCTGACCAGGGCTGTTCTGGTCTTGCCTCCCCGGGACTCCGTTGAGAAAACTCCCTCAGCTGGAGCATTTCCAGGAACCACCTATCATAAACAGAATGTGCCACAGCCAGGGCCGGATTTATGCAGGGGCTTACAGGGGCTTGAGCCCGGGACCCCGGAATTTTAGGGGCCCCCAGAGCCTCCGGACCCGCCCCCTAAGTTTTTTTTGTGCACGGATAGTCTCAAACACGTTGTCTCACAAAGGAGAAAACTGTTCTTGTTAGGTTTTATGTAAAACTGGATGATTTTATCTTTTATTCGCTTCAGCGCGGCCGGTCCCCTCCCGCTGCCGGCGGGGGAGGGAGGGGGTGTGTGCGGCCGGTCCCCTCCCGCTGCCGGCGGGGGAGGGGGGGTGCGCGCAGCCGGTCCCCCACCCACCGCTGGTGATAAGGAAGAAAGTGGAGGTGGAGGTGAATGGAGAAATAAAAAGTGCAGGAACGGAGGCAAAGGAGCTGGTGTAGGAGAAAGCAGGGGCGGCTGTAGAAGAAATGGAGCTGGGGCCCCCCAAACCAGGTGAAGAAACAAGGGAAGAGAAAAAATGAAGTTGCTGCAAGCGTGTTGCAGGGAAGTTTGTGTTGAAGTCCAGGCAACAATAGCTATTCAGTGATTTTATTTTGTGATGGAAGCATCATATTCTAGTTTCAAACCCTAACATGTGGTTTTGTATTTAACCAGTTCAGGGTTGTTTGTAGTTTGTGACAACTGGCATATTAAAGTTGTAAGTTGTGAAAACTTACTATTCAGTCATTTTCTGCTCATCATCTGAACCAAAGCAAAACAAACAAACATATATATATATATATATATATATATATATATATATATATATATATATATATATATATATATATATATATATATATATATATATATATACATATATGTATATATATATACATATACATATACACTCCGGTATATATATATATGGGCCCCCCAAGATGACTCAAGCCCAGGGGCCCCCATCCTATCATAAACAGAATGTGCCACAGCAAACAACACCCAATCAATTATAAATCAGTAGTACAAAGAATGAATCATGCATGTTAGTTGGTTTGGAAGAGGCTTAATCTTCATTAGGGTTAATTATGAGTAGTTTTAAGGCGGTTCATACTTACAAAAAATACTGTACCTTTTCACTCAGCTTATAGCAGAAATTACACACATAACAATAACATCACAAGCGGCGGCAGAGCATAATTAAAAAATAACATAGCAAGCGGCGGCAGAGCATAATTAAAAAACATTGTACACCTGTGGTTCTATACACCTTTTTCCTGAGTCAATAAGTCACATGTCGTCTAGTCAAGTCAATTGCTATAAATCTACAGAACCATCATATTATTTCTAAACATCCTCTGATCAGGTCCACTTCAGGTTTGAGTGGTTTGAGCCTGCAGGCAGGAAACATTTCCAAGGGGCGTCCCCCATCCTGCTTCACACACACTTTCACAGAGGAAAAAAAAAAACAGTGTTGTTAATTGCTCATTTGAAATATGCTTGCACCAATACTCCTTCCTCCATGACATGATTAAAGAAAATCAAACGTTCAAGACCAATGCCACCTCAATATCAACGCAAGTGAACTTTGTTTATAACGCAAATTTATCAGTTATCCTTATTATTCTTTGTATACCAAAATGTATTTACCATCTTTTAGTTAATTAGTTATTTCTAGGAACATTTTCGGCCTAGTTGTTTCTAGGAAACATTTACAATCTAGTTATTTCTAATTAGTTATTTCTAGAGACCAATTTCAACCTTTCTATTTTTAGAAACATCTGTCAGCCCCTTAACCCCCTTTTGAAACAAAACCCTACCTTGTTTCAATTATGCCAAAGTTATTTGGTTGTTAAATTGGAAATTGTGTCTAAATTTAATTTACCATCCTTTAACCTAAGCACTAGTGTCAGATGTTTCCTAAACCTCTGCCTATTGCCACCACTAATTTGGTTTTCACAACCATATAGCTAACTATAATCTACGATATCATCTCATTTTCTTTAAAATTATAATCATTTACCAAAATGTACCCCTTGTGACACATCAGAATCCCAACATGCACTCCGCCAAGGACAGCTGCAAAAACAAAAATATAAAAGTTAACTCGTTTTGGGGTCAGGAGCTAGGATCATTTCCCTTGCTCCCCTTCAGCTTCACCACAGAGTTACAGGAACCAGAAGAAGCAAGTCGTCAGATCCACCTGAGCACAGTATAACTAAAAATCATGAGGCCCGCGCTAGCAGGCCCTAAATGTGCCTATGTGTTTCATTAAAAATTTATCATAGCAACTGTAGTTTTGATCCCGGCTGCTAAGATCAACGACAGATCCTCACAGATCAATATGGGGTGCGGCCTTTGCTGGTGTGAGTGACTTCAGGACCATTTGTTCTCTTGTCTGTTTGGAGAACGTGTTCAGCTTTCTCTTGTTCCAGCCCCCAGTGAGACGTTCACTGGGTTCTGATTCTCGTCCGGACCCCCCAAATCCGGACCGTATATCCTGGCCATTTGTGTCTGATGACCATGTTTTGACAGTTCTTTGAGAAAGTCTTTGCCTCTGCTCGGCTGAAAGTTTTTGTGGACAGTCTTTTGTTCTTTTGGTGCCTTTGTTGTTTTCGGTCGTTCCTTGCGTATGCCCCTCAAAGTTCTTGAGCAAGGTTGCATATGAGTTTGTTCTTCCCAGTGAAATCACAGTGAGTCAGTTTCCGGACACACCTTCATATTAAATCTGATCCGATCTGATCAATAACCACAGTAGCTGAGATTCAAAAGTCAGATGCTGCATGTGTTTTGACAGAGGCCTATCTTAATGCATATTTACCATTATGTGTTCTGTATAGATGAGGTGGGATTTATAAGACTCGCTCTTGCCGTTCCATCAACACTGTTCAATGAGGCTATTTAAAAAATTAAAAAATTAAAAAATCATTAACAGACCAGGATCAAATTAATCTTCTGTTAACAATCTTTATTATGGATCCTTCGACGGAGGCATCTTCTAATCTGATCTGCACAACAGATCCAAAACATTAGTTTACCTAAAAGTGAAATAATCAATTTAACCCTGAAATCAAAAAATACTGTAGCCTACTTTTATTTCAGAACGTACAATGTACGGTCTTCTAAGACCCCCTTGCTAGTATACAGTCTATGATAATTAGCAAATTCCTTGAGCCTTCTAAGATCTGCCTTCTTGTTGGAGTTATTTATGCATCGTGTGTATTTACATGCCCTCCTAAATTGTCAATTTGAAATTATTAAGCTCAGTGGCTCATTTATTCAAAGTAAAATGTGGGCTCTTTCATTTTGGCCTGTTGTTCCAGGTATATAACTGTTAGTCCAGGGGTGTCAAACTCATTTTGATCTGGGGGCCGCATACAGCTTAAACTGATCTCAAGGGGGTCAGACCAGAATACTCATTCCAAAAGTCCACTTTTATCTTTGTATTAGCGCAAAGGATAAAGAAATTATAAAAATATTAACATTAAATTAATTGTCCTTTTACATTTTTACTCAGTTTAACATTTAAGTGCATTACATATTTAAGAACTGATCAGTGATTGCACGTTTTATAACATTTATTCAACAAACTGTTTTGTTAAATACCCTGATGCATGCTCCATAATCCATGTAGAGAAATCTAAAAAAAAACTAAATCTGGGCTTCTGGACATACAAAAAAACAAAAAAACAGTTCTGTTAAAACCCTTTCCTGCATGTTAAAAGTGCATCAAAATTTAGAAATGAATGAATTTTAAATCCATTTTCCACATCTAGGAAGCAACTGTGAACCCATGAATTGAGCTTCGAGCGTAGTTGTTTTATTACTGCAGATTTTAAAGGGGACCTCAGATGTATTTTTTAAATTTTTATGGTATTTCTGTGGGATATCCAGACCCTATTCCTTCAATTTAATGCACAAAATAATTATTAGATAATCAATTATACCCTTTTTAATTCTGCCATTTTTAACTTTCGTTTTGAACGACCGGTTTCTTGAAGTCCACGCCCTTCAACGATCTGTTCACGCCCTCTGTAACAGCCAGTATCTGTAATGTGTTGTTGTTTTAAAATTAGCTCTTTTTTTATTACTCATTTGACTTACTGTTAGTGTTAGCTTAAGATAACTTACCGAAACCCGTCTGAGCGCGCCGCAGTTTGCTGCTCCTTTTAGCATTAGACCACCCGAATCCGAAGCTAATGTTAGCTTGTTCCTCTTCCGGTTTTCGCCAGCTCCGCTCGTTGCACGCGATGAGATTTTGGGAGTTATCGCTGTTCCAGTGAAGACAACACAAAGTTCACCAAGTGTCTCCCGTAAATTAATCTGTAAGGAGAAGGTCCTCTTGCTGCGAGCCTGCTGCGAGGCTGCTGCAAGGCTGTACAGTTGAAGCTCCGCTCCATCGCGCCGGAAGAGGGTCCCGTCGAACCCGGTCCTTCCGCCTGTGGTCCGCTCGTTTAATTTTTGCCGGCTGCGCGTTGGCAGCGATCGCAAATACACTAAAAATTGAACTAAAACATAAAAATAACAATTATACTTTATTTATAAAGCCATTTAAAAAAACACAGCTGCAACAAAGTGCTGTACACATGAAATTAAGAACATATAAACAAAAGATGAGATGAAATCATGAAAAACAACAGTCATGTGTTTAATACAGAAGTGGGTTGAGCCTAACCAGGGGTTGCTAGGTGAGGGGCTGGACTCAGGTTTGATCTGATTGGCTGGCGGCTTGTGACGTCAATAAATGCAGGAAGTGTGAATCCTGGTGTATTTATCAAAAATAAATAAATCTACTTAGAGTAAATAAACCACTGGGTGCATTTTTTTGGCACAAGGACTGTTTTTTTATGAAGTAAATACCCAAAGTTTAGTAAAAAAACATTAAAAAGTGAATTTTGCATGTGTGGTCCCCTTTAAGAAAATAGCGTTTATTTTTTATTTTTTTATTCAGATTCATCTGCGGGCCGACTAAAACCCCCTGGCGGGTCTTTGCCACCCCTTAGTCGATTTTTAAGGTCCAACTCTCCACTTATTATAAATTGAGATTCAATTTATGTCCCCAATAGATTAAAATTAAATATGTATTCATTTAAGACCTGTCTGTGAGGGCTACTCCCTCCTTAGCACTTTGAGATTTCCATTAACGAAAAGTGCGTTATAAATTGAATTCATTACTATTATTATTATTATTTATTTTTCTTCAAACCCCAATCTATCCTCTTCTTTTATTCATCTGACTCCAAACAGTTATTAAAATCTGCACCTGCATCCTTTTACTTTTATTAAATGTTTCAGAACGAATAACCCAACTGGATGACTAAATTAAATAAATAAAAATGACTCCGACCTGTTTTGGGTTTTTCTAGCCAAAGTTATTATGCTCCTGTCTGCAGTACCTTTTTTCGTCCATCAGGGGTCTCCATTATACTCAGGCTCAGTGCTTGCCAGGTGTACGATAATTTTCGTATTTGTACGATAATTCGGCCCTCTGTACGATGTACGATCAATAATCCCGACTAAGGCCAAAAATACAATAATTTCGCCATTCTGTAAACGTGTAGTTGTGATCGGTTTCCATCAGCCTGTCGCAACTGTCTGTCGGAGTTTTTTGTGAACCCTGAAGGCGTCTTGGAATTCCAGCTAATCGTGCTTTTCTAAATGTGCCAGAAGACTTTCTGTCGAGCTCATTAATTACCACCAGACAATAATACGTATTAATGTCTATGGTTCCCCCAGTACTGACGCCACAAAGCTGTGAGTGCCTGTTAGACGCTACAGTATTCAACAATAGAGTGACTATCGAGCATACTTATTTTGTTTATGATGGGTGTACGATAATCCTACATCTCTCACCTGGCAACCCTGCTCAGGCTATACACGAAACAACTGTGTCTTTTGCGTCCCCATAGTTGCCAAATCCGCTTATTTCCAGCGGCATTGGGCTTGTTTTCCCTGGAGCCGCTTTCAAATTTGATCAGCCGCTCGTGGCGGGTTTTTATTTTCGCTTCTCGTGGACATTGAGTCGCTTAGTTGTGCTTGTTTTGAAGGAGCTGATCGCTTCTTTCGGTCTAGAGATCTGGCAACCCTGCTCTTCGGGTCGACGCTCACAAGACGACGTGTACATTCACTGGATCTATTCACAAAAGTACGTCTTCCAAATTGGTAATCCACTTTCTCTGCTTCTTATATTGGGAAACACAAGTATGATGCGTTCGGTTCTACATCCTCACAGCCTATACACAAATTATAAGACTACATCTCGTAAACCACGTCGGACCTATGGCTCGTTAGCTTTGCTGTTAGCTGCTAAGTTCGTCTACAAAAACTAAATTTGGATTATTTAAAGTCGATATTGTTTATCTACACGACGCGCCACTGTACGCTTTGTTAGCGAATCCGATGTGAGCTGTCTACCGTTACAAAGTTATAAAATGTCCGCTGTTGGGCAGCATATGCTATGCTAACGGGAGGTTCACTGCAATTTTCCAACTTTCCCGTTGTTTAAGTGTTATAACCTAAAATTATTGAGATAGAATGTCATAATCCTTTTTTATCAATCCTTCCAACTGTGAAGGTTCATTCGGCCCTAATTAATTTATCTCGAACTATCCGCAAATATTTTATTTGTTTATTCAAAAAACCGTACAATCCTGAGGCCTTCTAGCCTGGTTAAAACCAGACCCTCGTTCAGAGCTGAGCTGAAGTTCTATTCTTTCATTTCACCCACATTCACGCTGTAGAAAATGATCTAGTCCTGTTAAAATGGAGAAGTGTAAACCGTTTTAATCGTAATGTCTATTTTTGTGTTTCAGGGACCCAGCCCCAACTCCTGAGGAGGTGGAGAATTCGTTTATTACTCTATTAACTGCTGTATCTAAATAAACTTTGTTCTTAACCTTAGCGCCTCAACGTTTGTTTCATATTTAATCTTCAGATAGCTTGTGACAAGTTTAAGAAGAAAAATCAATCCATAAATATGTCATACAGGCTAAAAATACAGTAATCATTATTTTCCTCCTTCCATTTTTGAATTCTTTAAAGTCCATGACTCACCATGTTTTCAAATTGCCTCGCCATTATTTATTTGTTTATTTAAAAATAATACAGGAGCGTTTATTTATATTGTAGAGAAATAACGCTAAATGTGTTATTTCATGATTTCATGATTTATAGCAGATTTTTAGCAAAAGCTCCGGGAATATCTGCCCCTCTCTTTTTTTCTCTCCCCGTGGGTCGGGAGTTCAGAAAGGTAGCTCTGAGCACGCAGCGGAGCTCTGAGCGCGCGTGCCCCGCAACAAGGCTGGACAGAACCGAGCCCTGAGTCAACGAACAGAACTCCAAAGGTAACCGCAGAACGGGGAGCCAGGGAGAAGACGATAGAAGCCGGGCGGCTCATGCTCCTCTCTGCGCAGAAGCTGAGAGGCTCTGAGAGCAGCGAGCAACAGTCCGCAGCGGTGTTATATCTTATTAAAACGTCTATAAAATAAATAAAAAATAAAAACAGAGCACTGGTCCAGTTGTACACACAAATGCACCAAGAAATATGCAGTTTTAACTCCCATTTTTTAAAGATATGTATGGAACAAATAAATAACCAGTAGGACCGTGGTTTTATTGAGGCAAAAAATATGATATCAAGGTATTTTACTTAATAATTTCTGTATATAGCCTGTTTCAGCTTTTCCAGCTAATTCTACATTTTTAATCCAACTTTTCAGCCTAATTTAGCAAAACTATGTTCTTGTTTAGCTATTTATTTATTTATTTATTTATTTTTTAAATCATTCTAATTAACTTAAACTGTTTATTTTCATTAGACCAGTGTTTTTCAACCTTTTTGGAGCCAAGGCACAGTGTTTTCACTGAAAAATCACGAGGCACACCACCAACCAGAATTGTAAACAGAGATACTGTACTCTATCCGCCTATATTAAATATATAGTCATTCTTATCATAGTGTCTTGAATAGAAATAAAATAAACACAGAAATGTATTTTTATCACATTTTATATTTCTTATTTCAATGTGGTCTTGTGACTGTTACATGCTCAAAGCAGCAAGGGGCGATATGTACCATTTAAGTTTACCGGTATATATATATATTTTTTTTATTATTATTTTTATTTTTTTTGGGTACTTCATTGTGTATTTTATGAGTGTGGACAAAGTCAAACACTAAAGCTGTTTAGAAAACCACTTGGTTTCTAAACTTAAAAATATTTAGATCACAGATCAAAAATTTAAACTGAGAGCCTGTATCATTATAAAGGAAAAAATATGTTGTTTCAAAATTTCATAGCGTCTACAAATCCCCCCCCCCAAAAAAATTGGGATAAAACCATTTTTCCCACTGTGCCGTAGTAAGTGGACCACTTATAGCTTTGGTCCCCTCTCGGCCCCCCCAGCAATAAAAGTCTAACTCCGCCACTGGTCCAGAGCAGCACAGCGCTGCAGAGAGAGAAAGCCACACGCAGTTTGGAGAGCAGAGACAAGTCACGCAGGTGAGGCAGGCATTGACTCCTCACATGGCAGGAAACCATTTTTTTAGAACATAAAAAAGGATTTAGTATTCTGCGACTAATTTTATTCTATTTTTAACTGGTCCAGGAACTCTTATCAGATTATTTTATCAGCGAAAGTCAGCGCGTTTTCCTCAATTTTTTCTTTTTTTCACTCAGTCCCACACTTTATTTATTTTATTTGTTTGTGGGTTTAATTTTCAATACCTCCATTCCTAATGTATTATAACGTATTTACGCATGGTAATATACAAATACATCACCTCACCAGATCCCGCCTCCACTTAATCAAAAGTCAAATTATAAGTGGATTTAATTGACACTGTTTTTATAGTTAGCCACAAAACCTAACGAGATTAACAGTGAACTCGGTCTAGGGTTTCAGGAGCGACGGCGAATATTTATTCTAGAACCCCACTCCCCCTCAACCAGATTGATCCGTCGATCCAACTGGGTGCGCAACCACTGCGTGTTTTTACTCTGGGATCTGGAGTCTTGGCTGGAAACTTACAATTCTACTTTTAATTGTAACGTTCTTTTTCTTTTTACACGTATTAACCCTGGAGTCCAAACACTGAGTAAAATTTGCCTATAAAATTTCCAATCACAGATTTCGTTTAAACAGGAATCTGCTTACCTTTTTTTGTAGAAGTGACCGGTCACTGATCAGTGCTCTGGACTCCGGCTCATCCTTTCCTGTCCGCGCGTGCAACCATCTCGGTGGAACCTCCAATTGTTGACGTATCGATCTTACCCCGGAATTACACTGCACGCGGCTCCGCCCCGCTGCGGTCCGCATGTCGCAGCTGACGTGAGTCCTCGCCCACTACCTCCGCTCCCCTCAGGTCCGCCTGGATGCGCCGCTCCAAGACACGTGCGAGATCGCGCGATAAATCAAGTGATAAATAAGTAAGTCAGAACAAAACAATTCATTCGGTGGAAAGAAGGAGAACAACTGTAGAGAGACTGCTGCCTTGATCTTCTCTCGTAAATGAGCGACATGGTTTGAGCAACAGGAAGTGATGTTTACATTTCAGAATAAAATACTTTTTTATTTATTTATTTTTGTAATGCGTTATTAGGTGTAGTCATAGTCATAAATATAATAGTTTAGTCATAGAATAGTCATAATTGATAGTTTGACAGCATTTTTGTACAAATAAATCCGTATAGAGCTAGGATTAGTCCGCCCGTGGTGATTTTATTTTGTAAATACGGAAGTTGTGCTCGTTCCTTTTCCTGTTGGTGCGACGTAATCTTCAAAAGTTGACTCCGGCACAGCTCCGTCATCCGGCAGAAATAGAAAATTTTCTAATTTTGACGGACTGCCGTCCGCTCTCCGCAGCTCGCCGCCGCCGTGCGGAGCCAGTGTAAATTCTGTCATTGATTATAATGGGTGCGTATTTGCTGCGGAGGTCGGACCGGAGCGGGGCGGAGCCGTAACGCATGTGGTGTAATTCCGGGGTTATCCGCCCCAGAATTCGTTATTTGGTTCACTTCGGATCAGAAAGGAAAAATACGCTGAAAATACGACAAACACTCATAATTTAAAGTTCCAAAAGACCAGTTTAATTAATCATAAGTTTAAAAAAGAGTCACAGAATACATTTGTTTCATTCCTAACATCCATTACATTTTTCTTTTAAACGTGGACAGTGAGAGAAAAAGAGAGAGAGAGAGAGAGAAAGAAAGAAGGGAGGAGGGGGGAGAGAGACAGGGAGAGAGGAGGGGGGAGAGAGAGACATACAACCTGATCCGTGGGCTACTTCTGCCCTGCTGTTGGCGGCTCGAACCTTTTTATACCCTTCTGTGGGGGTTTTGTTTCAGAGACTGTTGTCCCCTCTTTATTGCCAGAAAACAGGAAATACCACTGCCTTCCCCCAGCTTGCTCGGGTGGTCTCCCCAAGCCCCTGGGGGGATGGGCATCGAGACACATCGATGACTAAAATAAATGTACTTATAGACACACACACTTTCGTAGACCACTACATGACCAATTAGTATAACTGGACATTAAATTACATTAAAGATCATACCCTACTCACATATTTAGAGTTGTTCTTGTTACTTTCTAACTGAACAAACATGCAAAGCCAGAGAGTGGCTTTTAGTGGAATTCTCCCAGTCATATATTACAAAGTCGTAAAACTGACAGGACAAAGAGGCACCAGCTATATTATCATCCCCAAGCCTCACCAGAACAGATCTGCCTGTGTCCTTTAGTAATCCTTATCACTCTACAAAAGAAACTGATCATCTGAGCACCGTATGAAAAACCCCTTCAAAATAAATGTAAAACACGAAGACAAATATATTTTTATTTCACTACAAAAACCAAGACCGTTTTTAACCAGTATAAACATACATTTATTATGGCGTTGCATACAAACGGCAGAAATTATGCTAAACACTTTGAAAAACATATCCACTCTAAAAAATAAAGATACATTTTGCATATTAATACAGATTAATCCCATTAAACCTCTGGGACTCATTTGAGATCTGAATTTTAAACGAAGAGTGATGACAACAATTGACAATAACAACAATAGACATTCATGAAAGCTGCGTACAACTTAGTAAAAATAAACTAAAAATTGAACAGCTAACCATGCTAAGTGTGCACCCTTTTCTCCCATTTTTTAATTATATTATTTCCCCATATTTCCCCACTTATTGGAGCTAATTTTAGCGTGGTCTTGTCACTAGACGAAGAATAAAGTGCAATGAATAACAAGCCCAAATAAGCGACTTTACGTTCAATGCAAGCCCAAGTAACCACAATAAGCAAAATGGGAAGTAGAGAAAGTATTACCGGTATACTGCATTGAATTACAATTATTGACTATTTAAACTTTTATAATAAGCTTGTTAATTTAAATTAACAACCATAATCAGATCAGAATTAAGTTTAGGCATTTTAGGATAACAAGTCTTAGACAAATTTAGCAGAAATTTATTTTTAGACTTGCCAGTAAATTCTGTCTTTTAAAAGTTTAACTAAATTGATAAATCTTTGACACTTATAAAGAATAAAAAAATAAAAATAAAATATATATATATTCTTGTCAAATAGATTTTTGACTAGATTGTAAGTTGAAACGCTCAGTTTAAATTCATCATTTTAAAACAATTTTTGCATACATTGAAAATGTTTTACCGATTTTAAAAAGCTGTTACACAGTTAAGTAGATTTTAAGAGCTGTTTCCTTTTAGGAGTTATATAATAATAATAATAATAAACTTTATTTGTATAGCACTTTCCTACAATGCCTTGCATTGACTAAGGTGCTTAACAGGACAGAAAACATAAAACCGGTACAATAAATCAGTGAAAATAGAATAAAAACAACAGTAATAAAAGAAGGCAATGGAAATAGAAAATGCTACATACTAAAATACCAAAAGAAATAAAAGTTACACACTGAAAGTTTTTTTATATATAGTTTTTTTTATATAATGTAGATGCCCGTTGATGTTAATTAAATGTTATTAATATCTTTGATTTAAATAGGTTAAAGAAAACACTCTTCCCAATAATAATAAAAATGCTTTATTAGAAGTAACTTTTCAGCAAGTAGGTTAAATACGCACAAGAATCCAGCCAACTCACCAGGAGTAAAAGACACATTTCACTGTTAAAACCTAATTTTGGTGTTGTTTCCCATAAATTATGACCATTAATGGCAAAAAGAGGTCTGGTAAATTTGAAAGGGAATTAGAATAACATATCGTTTGACCATGCAATGCATACGCTTTGACAGCAGTAAGGGTTGTTTTTATTCAAACAGATTGGGGTTGTGTATACAGTAATGATAATATGGAAGATTAAAATGGGAAGTACCGTAGCACTCACAGACACGCCTTGACTGAATACACATTTTTATTTTAATCAATACTTTTCTATTTAGGACATAATTTGGATCTCAGTTTATAATAAGTGGGAATTAATTAAAAGAGATGACTCTGTTGAAAATTCACTTTTATGTAATGAACATTTTAAAATTCCATTGTGCAAACCAGAATTACAGAGGTGACTCTATTCAAGGTAAATGCTTATAGAAATAACATGATTACTTTGAACCTGGTTTGTTAAGGATTTTTACATTTTTCTATTTTCTCATTTTTTTTCTTAGAAGCGGCCTCACGGTGTTTGTGGAGCGGAAAGCGTAAGTCTGAAGGACCTCACGACACTTTGCAGAACACATAGTTAGTAATACATATATTAAGATAGGGTCATGTCAAAGAACACATGCAACGTCTGAATTTTTGAATCACAAACTACTGTGGTTATTGATTGGATCGGATCAGATTTAATATTAAGGGCGTGTCCAGAAACTGGCTCACTGACTTCACCGAGAACACCATGACTGGACTCCCAGGCTGCCCTGCTCAAAATAAACATTCGAGGGGCTTAAAAAACTATGGCACTGAACGAGGGCGGTGCACTGGATTTTTATCCGAGCAAAAGACACCACAAAGACTTTCACAAAGAACTGTCAGAACAAGGTCATCAAACACAAATGACCAGAATATGCGGTCCGGGTGTGAAGGATCGATGATGAACAAAGATCTCACCCAGAAGCAAAGATCTCACCCAGAAACAAAGATCTCACTGGATGCTGTGACAAGAGGGAGCTGAACAGGTTCTCCAGAAAGACAAAGAGAACAGGTCTTGAAGTCAACCACGCCAACTGTCCAGCTAAAGGTCATGCCCCCCGTATGGATCTGTGAAGATCTGTCAATAATCCTGGTATCGTGTTTCAAAACTACAGTCTGCTATGATTACTTTTATTTAATGAAACACATATGCTCATTTTAGCCTGCCAGCGCAGGCTACAAGATTCTTAGTTTACATTGTACTTATGTGGGTCTGACGACTTATTTTTCCGCTTCCTGTAACTCCGTGATGAAACAGAGATAATGATCCCAGCTCATAACCCTGAAACAAGTTAATATTTATATTTTTTGTTTTTTGCAGATTAAAATTGTGTCTCCACAGGCATTCAATGTTTTGTGGAGCTGAAGAAAGGATAGCAGATTGTCCTTGACGGGAGTGCATTTTGGTTGGTCTGGTTTGCCACAAGGGAATTATTGTTAAAACAATTTTTATAGCTTTATGCTTTAAATCTTAGATTGTTATTTATACCATACCACTTTATTTATAGAGCACTTAGGCTGACGCAGGGCCAACCAAGGTGCTGTACGATAGAAACAAGCCAAGCAGACAGGAAAACAAAAGAAAAAACAAAAACGAAAACAAATTATATAGAAATAGCAACAGAAACTAGCTAAAATAGTGAACAATGTATATTACAGAGTGGATCAAAACAAATCACATCATGTTAAAGGTGAGAGAATAAAAGTGGGCTTTTAATCAAGACTTAAAGACTGTGAGTGAGGGAGCCTGCCTGACACTCAGTGGCAACTCATTCCTATACATGTATATGCAAATAAGGGAATATTAGGAAGTGTTCCTAGAAATAACTAATAATAATAAAGAATATATCACTAATAACATTGATGATGGCTCATAAAAGGAAACAGCTCATTCATTGATTAGATCATCAGTTATACAAAAATAACTTTTTAGATTTTTATATTCAACAGCATAGCCATTTAAAGGATCATTTAAGAAGCACGTTGTACTGTAGGATAAATCAGATAAACCTACAAACCACATTGCTTTTATATATGTTGTTTAATAAACAGGTACTGTATATGTCATTTGATAAACAGGTATTTATTTTTAACAGATCCAAAGAGAAAAAAGATGGGGGACGCCCTGGAGTTTGGATCTATTCAAAAGGTTGATTTGAAAGGTTGATTTTGAAATGTGGTGGTTCTATATTTTTAAAACACGACTGACCCTGACTATAGACTGGACTTATTTTGAGAACATGAACCACATGTTTGTATTGTGAATTCTTTATTACTACAGCGCTGTATGTCTATATATATGTTTATGGCTGTATGTCTGTCTATACGGCTGTATGTCTGTCTGTACGTATATGTCTGTCTATGTCTGTATGTATGTTTAGACTTTTTCCACAGACTATGAAAAAGGTAAAGTATTTTAAGTGAG
This sequence comes from Garcialebias charrua, assembly GCA_038048925.1. Classification (NCBI taxonomy): domain Eukaryota; kingdom Metazoa; phylum Chordata; class Actinopteri; order Cyprinodontiformes; family Rivulidae; genus Garcialebias; species Garcialebias charrua. The sequence goes on along the minus strand of JBBPBX010002254.1, from coordinate 37,784 downwards.
TATAAATCGTCTCCTGTCTCCTGCTACAATGATCATGCTAATTAAGAACAACTTACTAATTAAAAACTAACCTCGAATCAAAGTGAGTGATTACTCATTTTCACTGAAGAATGAAATCATTTGTTGTTGTTGTTTTTTGCCATTAAATACAAATGTTTTAGATAGTAAGAATGGAATTTTATTTTAAGTTTAAAGAAACAATTATTATTATAGCCAAATTACAGAATTTAGTTTAAGTTAACAGATTTAACTCACTAAGGAATTACCCACAGTTAGGCCTTCCCCAAACCAATTGGCTCATGAGATCCAGGGGGGCCTTGAAGTTTTACTTAACAATTTGCAAGTTTTTTTTGGTGTCCAGTTCTCCTCTCAAAAGACTACAGGTTTCCGGAACTCCTTCAGGAGGAGTTGCCAGTGATGCCAGTGAATCCCGCCTTGAAACGAGGTCCTGCTAGGGACGGCTGAAAACGAGGGTGAACAGGACCCCAACAGGTGGTGGAAAGGACGCGTCATCTTCTCGAGAGAAAAAGCAGCAGCTGTTACATCTGAGTGACCGGTGCTCCCCTGAAAAAGAAGTTTGGAACAATCGCTGAGCCAGATTTTGAGATGGATCTGGTCAGAGCAAAGCTCTCCACTTTGTCAGGACATGTGGCTTGACTATACCCTATGCCACACACAATTCAGGTTTGCGACCTGCTACTGTGCCCGCAATTCATGCCTGAATGGACTAAACACCCAGGAACAGGCAGCTGGACAAGACAAGATTACATGAAACCGTTGTCTGAAGACGTGAATGATGCCCATCAAACTGCCTGATGCCCTCCGCCCACAGGGCGCAAAAAAAAGCTCTCCCCAAGAAGAAAAAGACCCACACAGAAACTCACAGATTAAAAAAATGACTTGAACAAAAGCTCTCCCCCAGAATGAAATGAACTTTTTCCATAGACGAAAGCTTTCCCCCAAGCAGAACTGGACTGATCTTGTAAGCAAAAGCTTTCCCGCAGAAAAACTGGACTTATTCCACACACAACCCCCCCCCCCAGATGAAATGGACTTGTGCCCAACAATTTATGCCACAAACAAATCCCCAAGGAACAGAAAGAACTTGTTCTGAAATCTGGACACTCCCTCCCCACTCGTCTGCTTGCAGACGCTGAACTCGCCCCACACCAGAAGAAGATGGATGCTGTAAAGAAGAATGTTTGATCTATTTCATTTTTTAAAAGTTCAAACCGGTTGTTTTTACTTTCCTGGGCAATAGTTGATATCAAAGAAGTTTCAAACTTATTTTATTTTTGTGCCCATAAAGGGCTATTTTGTTGTGTGTTTGAAAATTATTTCCCACATCTTTGAAAGTGTATAAGTTCCATTTAATTGTTTAACACAACAAATTAGATTGGTTCTTTTTATTTGGTTAAAAGAAATTAGATTGGTTCTTTTTTGGTTAAGACAAATTAGATTGGTTCTTTTTATTTTTAAAACAAATTAAATAGCTTATTTCTTTTATTTGTTTAACACAAATAGATTAGTTCTTTATATATGTTTCTTCTCAAAAGTTCTATTTCTTTGGAAAAACTTGGTTTTTGTGGGTAAATAGACTAATCCCTGCTAGATATATTATTCCTTTTAAAACTTTGACATAAGCCATGAAATAAGACCATACTCATTGCAGACTTCTCCTCAAATCTTTATTTCTCTCAAACATTGAAATAAGTCATGAAATATGACAATCAACAGAGTTCTCCAAAACTTTATAATCTCTCAAACCATCCTAAAAAGGTAATCCTGCATGGTCAGGGCGTTACTTGGGGTGTCTATGAGTGCACACCTATTTTCCCCAGCTCCCCGGGCGCTGACCACGGCTGCTCACTGCACCACCTGGTGGTGGTTGGGTTAAATGCAGAGGCCAATTTCGTCTGTCAAGTATGGGAAACATACACAGATGACAAAAATGTGACATTTATTTTATTTTATTTTTTACTGTAGAGGCAACAGGACGGTCGGTATGTGTTTTTTTGCCCCTAATTTGAATTAGGCCTCGGGGTCGTTTTCCATACCACTCACATAATTGATAATGATCAGTTTATATATGATAAAGAGGATGGGATGATGGAGATATTCAATATTTATCATCTAAAACTAATTACTCTGACCCAATAATTATAACCCAGCTCACTTGTATCAAATATTCTCTGTTCCCTTTAAACACTTATATTTGATAGTACAAACATGTTTGTTTGCTTTTCTCCTTGATACAGAAAAGACAGTCTTCTAGCCTTGACAATGTTTGGATTAGATGTTCTTGTTGGATCAGAACCATGACTTGTTTGTTTTATCTGTAAGACGTCAGAGCTTGTCAAACTCCACCTGCTTCTTGTTTAAATAGCTTGTCATGTCCAGTACAATTCGGAATTGTGCTGGACAATGTATTTGAGACCAAACTAAGTTTCAAAAGACATTAAAAAGCCTTCCCCTTTGCAAAGTTGTTTGTCTGATTTAACACTGTTCTCTTGTTTATCTTGTGTGGTTTTTATTAAGGTAACAGGGGTTTAAAATCCCCATCAGTTATATCTTTTGCCAGCAACAAACTAAGTTAAAAGTGCCTGCAGAAATAAGTAAATGTCATCTTTTACTTGTCTGTTGTACCTAAATTTGAATCTGCCTACCGTTAGTTATAGGAAACTGATCGATCATGTATATATTGTGATGTAATTTAATGATTTGTTAATTAAATGATTCAGTTCATAAATTGACGTTTCATGCCTTTACATCTCATCATCTGGTCACATTTATCTGTTTAAATCCTGAAAAAGAGAGAACTCGTTTAATATTGATGATAATTTTGTGTCAGATAAAATATACTCAAACTTTCATCTGGAATATTGTACAGTCAGCAAAACTGACCGGTGCAATATCCCTACACAATACATACAGAGCAGCTGAGAAAATGTCACTGAGTCGTAAACATGTAGACACAAATATAGATACAAACGTGTAAAATGGCAACAAAACTCTTGAGAGAAATTCATGGGAGAAATTCATGACTTACTCACCTCGCTGCAGTGTAAATATCCTGAGGGGCTCTTCATTGTTTGCGGAGACGTCAATCACGTAGATCTTCAAGTCTCCCTCCCAGCTTTCAATAAGCACGTCTTCACAGCAACGAGAGGAGATAAAACGCTTGACCAAGTCTACACTAATGTAAAGGGGGCGTACACGGCGAAGACACGCCCAGCGCTCGGAGCTTCCGATCACTGCTCTCTGATCCTGGCCCCAAGACAGCTCCCCCCACTCAGGCGCTCCAAGCCGGAACAAAGAGAGATAAGAATCTGGCCTCAAGATAGTTCCCCCATGTTGAGAGACTGTTTTGAGAAGACAAACTGGTCTGTTTTCAGAGAAGCAGCTACTGATGGAAGCTCAGTTGATCTGGAACTCTATGCTTCCTCAGTCCTGGGCTACATCAGTACATGCTCTGAAAATGTATCCATAAAAAAATATGTTAAATCTTACCCGAACCGGAAACCCTGGTTAAATAAAGAAGTTCACGCCTTGCTAGCAGCCAGGGACACTGCATTCAAGTCAGGAGATAAAGAGGAGCTGAGAAAGAGCAGGAAAGAACTGAAGGATGGCATTAAGAAGGCCAAGGCCACGTATGCACAGAGGATCGAGGGACAGTTCACCTCACAAGACCCACGGAGCATGTGGAAGGGTATTAAATGCATAACAGATTACAAAGGCAAGAACAAACAATGCCCCAGGGACCCATCTCTGCCTGATGCCCTCAATAAGTTTTATGCACGTTTTGATGATCCAAACAGACCAGCTAGCACCAGACTCACCTCATCACCAGATGAAGAGCATCTCAGAGTGACCGCAGCAGAAGTGAGAGGCAGTCTCAGAAAGATTAATCCTCATAAAGCAACCGGACCAGACAACATCCCAGGGAAAGTTCTGAAGGAATGTGCGGACCAGCTCTGTGAGGTGCTGGCTGACATCTTCACCACCTCACTTGCACTGGAGTCAGTTCCCACCTGCCTGAAGACCGCGACCATCATCCCAGTCCCAAAGAGCTCCACAGTGACTGGTCTGAATGACTATAGACCAGTGGCCCTCACCCCGGTAGTCGCTAAATGTTTTGAGAAACTGGTCATGACCCACATCAAGGCAACCGTCAACATCAACGAGGACCCTCATCAATACGCATACCGTGAGAACCGATCAACAGAGGACGCCATTTCTTCCGTGGTCCACACTGCTCTCACCCACCTGGATCAGAAGGACTCATACGTGCGTCTGCTCTTTGTGGACTTCACATCTGCCTTCAACACCATGATCCCCCAAACTCTGATAGACAAACTATCTACACTTGGACTAAGCCCCTCTATTTGTAACTGGGTACTAGACTTCTTAACAGACAGACCACAGTCCGTGAAGATCCACAACTTCTCCTCCTCCACCATAACCCTCAGCACTGGCTCTCCTCAAGGATGTGTGCTGAGCCCCCTTCTGTTCACTCTGCTCACATATGATTGTACAGCCACACTTCCAGGCTGTCATATTGTTAAGTTTGCAGATGATACAGCGGTGGTGGGATGCATCACAAACAATGATGAGTCCAGCTACAGACAGGAGGTGGAACACCTGGAGAGCTGGTGCAAAGAGAATAATCTTCACATGAATGTGAAGAAGACAAAGGAGATGATTGTGGACTTCAGAAGGAACAAACACACCCACGCCCCACTGAAAATAGGTGGGTCTGCAGTGGAAGTGGTCTCCAGCTACAAATACTTGGGTGTACACATGAATGATAACCTCAGCTGGAGCAACAACACCACCAGCCTGATCAAGAAAGGTCATCAGAGACTCTACTTCCTCAGACGGCTGAGACGAGCTGGTCTGAGCAGCCCAGTCCTCACCTCCTTCTACAGGTGTGCAGTGGAGAGCGTCCTGTGCTCCAGCATCAACGTGTGGCATGGAGGCTGCACAGTTGAAGAGAGGAAAGCTCTACAGAGAGTGGTGAAGGCTGCACAGAAGTCTGTTGGAGTCAGTCTCCCCACCATCACAGACATTTACACCTCCAGATGCAGGAAAAGAGCCACCTGCATCATGAAAGACCTCACTCACCCAGCACACTCACTCTTTGCCCCACTCCCCTCAGGACGGAGGTTGAGGAGCATCAAATGTAGAACCACTAGACTGAGGAACAGCTTCTACCCTGAGGCTGTTAGACTCATGAATAAATAAAATAAAAAATAAACACTGCAAAATATCACATTGTGCTGATGCTGATCTGTTTTCTTGTTGCTGTGTTCATCTGTGTTCATCTGTGACCATCTGCTCATACAAACTCATGTTCGTGCTGCTGTTTATTTCCACTATATTAGGCTTAGTGTATTACTAGTTGATGTTTTTCTTAGTTAATTCTAGATGTTATTACTGTTTTTCTCTTGCATTTGTTGTTGGATGTAACTGGGACCCCGTGTACATAATCTCGTTTTCATCACATGTACCACATGCGGTGCAAATGACAATAAAGACTCTCTGACTCTGACTCTCTCTCTGAGAGACAGTGGTATTTACTGAGACATTTGGCACCTTTAGAGAATCACCAGAAAATGAGACAACAGTGGTTGTAGAAATAGTTTCACACTTTCAAAGACAAATATTAAAGGCATTCTGTCAAAGAGTTATAGATAGTTCCATCTTTAGTGCTCAGAGGACAGAGGAAACTTCCTCCAGAACAGGCTAATGGCTAGCCAAACAAGAACTGTTTTATGGGTCATTCTATAATTGGAGATATATTTGGCACTTCAAGAAATGATCAAAAAAAAAACTGATAATTTCTCAAATTTTAGTTAATTTGGTAACAGAGTTTGACGGTAACAGAATTGACAATTTCAAACGTTTTTCTGAAAAACTCCACTTGCTAGCATAAATGCTAAAAGCACACGTCACCAATAAAATTATGGTTTAAAAAGCTTTAAATAGAAATGTTTTTATTAAAAAATCAGTAGTGTCTTCCTAGTGATATTAGAGTAACAAGATTGACATAAAAAACGATAACTCTTGGTGTTGACGCTTTTCATATTGAAATAATTTCTCAGAGAAGGGTAGACACCTCTGAGTGCTTGAGATCTTGTCAGCAAAAGGAAGTGATGTCATTTCATGCAACTTTTATAGCTGTGGAATGTAATTCCAAAAATTTAAAGGGACATAACCTTATGGTAACAGAGTTGACGTAATATTCTCGGACACATATTTTTTAGGGGGAAAAAAGTCTTTTTAATTAATTTACTGCAATATTCTTGTATAATTGACTAGTTCAACAGGCTGGGAAAATAATATTTTATTGTTTCCAAAAATTAAAAACCTGAAAAAACCTGTTTTTCCATCATTTTCAAAAATGGGAAGGAAAAGGCATGACCAACTCGGACAACAAGTAGTTATGTTTATGGAACTATATAAAACATGTTTAAATGTAATTATATTAATGTTTTGAACAGTGACATATTGTGATAAATACAAATAATCAAGACAACCTGATGCATGCTCAATAATCCAGGTAGAAAAATCTAAAAAAGCTAAGTCTGGTCCTCTGGACATTCAAAAAAATAAAACAAAACAAAGCAACAAAAAAAAAACTGTAGAAAAGTTTCGTCTTTCGTCCGAAAGACTTCCTCAGTCTGAGAAGCTGTATTCAGCTCAGTCTTATAAATAGCACCCTCCCACAGTGGATCAACCAGTTGGCTGATGACAGCCTGAAACCAGCTGCTCACATGAGCAAGGAGGACCATCAGCCTGACGATGGATCGTTAACACCCTGATGGTTGTTTGCTATTCACAGAGGGCTGAGTGATACTAGCAATAACAGCATTGTAAGTGGGGGACAGTTGAACCCGGAGGCCTCCACCTCTGTTTAATGATGGACGGTTTCTTTTCACAAAGATGGCCTCCTTTACTCCTCTCTCAAACCATTGTTCCTCTCTATCAAGGATGTGAACATCTTCATCCCTGAAAGAGTGACCGCTGGCCTGGAGATGAGTGTAGACCGCAGAGTCCTGACCTGATGATGTTGATCTTCTGTGCTGGGCCATCCTTTTGGCCAGTGGCTGTTTAGTTTCCCCGATGTAAGACTGATCACAGCCCTCCTGACACTGAACAGCATACACAATATTACTCTGTTTGTGCCGGGGGACTGGATCTTTGGGATGAACCAGTCTTTGCCGTAATGTATTTTGGGGTTTAAAAGCCACTGGGACGTTGTGTTTAGAAAATAAACGTCTCAATGTCTCTGAAACTCCCGCAACATACGGAATGACCACTGGTCTGGGTCTGGGTTCCTTCTTTTCACCTGATGGCTGGCTGGAGTCCTGTTTGGGTTTCTTCTCTGCTTTCAGGAAGGCCCAGTTAGGATATCCACATTTCTCTAGAGCCTGTTTTGTGTGTGATTTCTCCTTCTGTCTGGCTCCTGAGTTAGTGGGGACGCTGTCTGCTCTGTGGTACAGAGTCCTGATGACTCCTAACTTGTGCTCCAGAGGGTGATGGGAGTCAAACTGTAAATACTGGTCTGTGTGGGTGGGTTTGCGGTACACCTCAGTTTGCAAATTTCCTCTATCAGAAACTGAGACCTCACAGTCCAAGAAAGCCAACCTGCCATTTTTTACATCTTCTCGTGTGAACTTGATATATTTATCCACAGAGTTGATGTGATCAGTGAAATGTTGGACTTCCTGAGATTTAATTTTAACCCAGGTGTCATCAACATACCTGAACCAATGACTTGGTGGTCTCCCTGAAAAGGACGTCAAGGCTTTCTTTTCTACCTCCTCCATGTACAGGTTGGCAACAATAGGAGAAACTGGAGACCCCATAGCACACCCATGTTTCTGCCTATAATATTGCTCCCCATATGTGAAGTAGGTTGACTGCAGGCACAGTTTCAAGAGTTGACACAGTTGTTCTGTGGAAAGTGTGGTCCTGTTGCTCAGAGTGGTGTCTGATTTTAACCTTAAACAGACCACCTCTACTGCTTCATCAACAGGAATGCACGTAAAGAGTGATGTGACATCAAAAGAGACCATTGTTTCATCAGTCTCCATGATGACATCCCTCACCTTATCCACAAAGTCCATGGTGTTCTGTATGTGGTGTTCTGAGCTGCCAACTAAAGGGATGAGTACAGATGCCAGATATTTGGAAACATTGTAAGTGACCGAGTTAATCATGCTAACAATTGGTCTTAAAGGTACACCTTGTTTGTGGATTTTGGGTAAACCATACAGACTTGGCGTGGCCTCCCCTGGGTACAGTCTGTGGTACAGAATACTGTCAATAGCCTTGTCCTGCTTCAAAATTTTCAGGCAATCTATCAACTTCTTCTTGTAACCACTTCCTGGATCTCTTTTCAGCGGTTCATAAGTGGTTAAGTCACTAAGGAGTGACATAACTTTCTCATGATAGTCTTTCTGGTTCAAAATCACTGTGCACCTTCCTTTGTCTGCTGGGAAAATTATGATGTTTTTGTCTTTGCTAAGAGTGTCTCCAGTTTCTCCTATTGTTGCCAACCTGTACATGGAGGAGGTAGAAAAGAGAGCTTTGACATCCTTTTCAGGGAGTCCACCAAGTCATTGGTTCAGGTATGTTGACGACACCTGGGTTAAAATTAAATCTCAGGAAGTCCAACATTTCACTGATCACATCAACTCTGTGGATAAATATATCAAGTTCACACGAGAAGATGTAAAAAATGGCAGGTTGGCTTTCTTGGACTGTGAGGTCTCAGTTTCTGATAGAGGAAATTTGCAAACTGAGGTGTACCGCAAACCCACACACACAGACCAGTATTTACAGTTTGACTCCCATCACCCTCTGGAGCACAAGTTAGGAGTCATCAGGACTCTGTACCACAGAGCAGACAGCGTCCCCACTAACTCAGGAGCCAGACAGAAGGAGAAATCACACACAAAACAGGCTCTAGAGAAATGTGGATATCCTAACTGGGCCTTCCTGAAAGCAGAGAAGAAACCCAAACAGGACTCCAGCCAGCCATCAGGTGAAAAGAAGGAACCCAGACCAGTGGTCATTCCGTATGTTGCGGGAGTTTCAGAGACATTGAGACGTTTATTTTCTAAACACAACGTCCCAGTGGCTTTTAAACCCCAAAATACATTACGGCAAAGACTGGTTCATCCCAAAGATCCAGTCCCCCGGCACAAACAGAGTAATATTGTGTATGCTGTTCAGTGTCAGGAGGGCTGTGATCAGTCTTACATCGGGGAAACTAAACAGCCACTGGCCAAAAGGATGGCCCAGCACAGAAGATCAACATCATCAGGTCAGGACTCTGCAGTCTACACTCATCTCCAGGCCAGCGGTCACTCTTTCAGGGATGAAGATGTTCACATCCTTGATAGAGAGGAACAATGGTTTGAGAGAGGAGTAAAGGAGGCCATCTTTGTGAAAAGAAACCGTCCATCATTAAACAGAGGTGGAGGCCTCCGGGTTCAACTGTCCCCCACTTACAATGCTGTTATTGCTAGTATCACTCAGCCCTCTGTGAATAGCAAACAACCATCAGGGTGTTAACGATCCATCGTTAGGCTGATGGTCCTCCTTGCTCATGTGAGCAGCTGGTTTCAGGCTGTCATCAGCCAACTGGTTGATCCACTGTTGGAGGGTGCTATTTATAAGACTGAGCTGAATACAGCTTCTCAGACTGAGGAAGTCTTTCGGACGAAAGACGAAACGTTTTGTTGGCGTTGCTTTCTTACTCGCCCCAAATTCGTTGTTTGGTTCACTTTGGATCAAAGAAGGAGATACGCTGAATACACGACAAACGCTCACTTAAAGTTCCAAACCAGTTTAATTAATCATAAGTTTAAAATGTCACAGAATACATTTGTTCTATTTCCAAAAGCCATTATATTTGATTAAAATATGTGGACAGTGAGAGAAAAAGAGAAAAAGAGAAAAAGGGAGGAAGTAGGGGGAGAGAGGGAAAGAAAGGATATTGAAATAGAAAGAAATGTGCATTTCAAGAGAGACCCCATATACAACCTGATTAGTCTGAATACAGTAGTTGTTCTTCTCGTTGGGCTGCCTACGTTGACTGACGTGAAGGAGGAGACTCATGTTTTATACTCTTGCAGGGCATTTCCTGCTCCCCACCAATGACAGAGGCCCTTCTTTGTTCTCTTGTGGGGTGCTTTCCTCCCCCTTAACTGCCAGAGGCCTCTATCTAGTGGAACAGGAAATACCATTTGCTTTTTTCAGCTTGTAGAACTTTTTGGGTTTGAGAGTGAAAGATAATATTCATTCATTCATCCAACCTTTATTTATACAGGCTGGCCTCAGCACAATTCTATATGTTACACAGTTCTATTTTTAATCTGATTGAAACTAACACACAACTATTATATAATTAATACACAAGTGCTTTATGATCAAGGTATTAACTGTTTTACAAATGTTTATGCAATCATGTCTTCTGTGCCTTAAAGTGGCTTATACATATTATAAATCTACACACTTATAGCTCCCACAGAATGGAGCAGTTTCAGGGATGGACACGCTTTGTGCCTGTTCCAGTTCACACAGACCCTAACAGAGGGGGAAGGGAGAGCTGTATACCCTCTGGCTGAACAACCACACAGAACAAAGAGACTTTCAGTGACTTCCTGCCAGCCATATATCTGCAAAGTCATAAAACTGACAGACAGAGAGGCACCAGGCCCCTTCCCTTCTCCCCCAAGCCAATCAGAGGCCAGGACAGATCCAAACTGAGCACTCCTTCAGAACCAGAACCTCGCCAAGACAAATCTGTGTACATGCTCACAATCCTGTGTCTTTTTAGTAAATCTTTTTCATTCTACAAGAGAGACTGATCATTTGAACACCGTGTGAAAACTCCTTCAAGATAAATGAAAACACAAAGACAAAAATATTTTTTATTTCATAACAGTTTCTACAGTTTTTTTTTTTTGCTTTGTTTTGTTTTATTTTTTTGAATGTCCAGAGGACCAGACTTAACTTTTTTAGAAATAATCAAGACATTTTTAAGATTCAAAAAAATGAAAAAATGTCTACAAAGCAGGCCAAAAATAATGACGCTGGACATAAAATGTATCTCCAATTATAAAATGACTCTTATATTGCTTTCCAGGCCTATAAATCAGTTCTTTTTTCAAAAACGACATACAGGTGTCACACAATTCTAAATAAGTTAATATAATAAGTTATGAGCTGTTTGTTTAGTTTGTTGCAGTTTAGACAATCAAACTGTGTTGCTACGCTAACGCATGTGAGAAAAACATGACAAGCTAAACGGTGTCATGCAAAGGCTTACAGGTTTAATATTAGCTACTGTAACATTCTTTCACCAGTATGTCCCTTTGGGGAAAAAAACCCTGAAAAACTCAATAAAACAGCCTTTGCTTGGCTAGCCATTAGCCTAGCCTGGATGAAGTATTTTGCACTTTGCTCCATTCTCTTTGCTCTCTGACTGATAAGGTCCCAACTATTGATAGCTATTTTAACAGATCCCTTTAAAAGTCCATTTGAACACGTTTAGACTTTATAAAAAATCAAGTGAAAGATATTTATATGGTGTGATATAAAATAAAACTTTTTTTAGTACATTGAGTCTCTACAGCTGTAAGGACCTGTAGGTCAATGTGTTCATTGGGGCACGGACACAGACTGAGATGAGCTAATAATTTAAAATATGGCTGAACGGACTCATTTAAAGCTAATTAAGTCCAAGGTGTGTGTATGTGAATGGAGATGGGTACGTTTTGACTGACACCAGTATACCGGTAGTTTACATTTATATGTATACTTAAAGCTTATGAAGGGTGTCTCGGCATTCACGTTCTAAATAAAATCATTTATGAATCTTTACGGCCACTGATGTCCAACAGATGCAGAACTAAGATGTAACTGAATATAGACATTATGACACAAACTGGGAAAAATTCAAAGTGAAAACCATTTTTGGCAACAACAAAATTCAGGAAATCTCTTATGAAAGAATGAATGAATGTCCAACCTTAACCAATAAACAGATTACAGAACAGAACAAACCTATCATTAAATAATTATTATTACGGTAAAAATATAAAGCTCAAAGAGAAGCCAATGAATCAATATTTATTGGATTCACTTTGGAGAAATAGTTGGACAAGCTAAAGGCAAAGTGGCATATTGCCCGAGTAAAACAACTCCAGTTTTTAAAATACAGCACTTCATGCAGTTCATATTTCATAAACTTTTACACCTCTGTCAGTTTTTCACTAAATGGTTAGTCCAACAGAAACATGCTGAGTCTCGCGAGGTAAAGGCTAGATGCTGGTTTTAGCCGGACAACAACCGGAGTCTCCATTAAAACCCTGCAATGAAACCCTGACTGAAGCGTTAAAGTTTACAGTATCTTTCACATGAACTGCTGGGAGTGTTTCAAGACAGCAGCTGGTAGAAAAGCTGAAAACACACCACCACTAACGATTTTGTTAAGTCTCCAGGTTTCCGTGAAAACGGTTCTTGAGTCTGTTAAAAGTCTGTACAAGGACAGGGACAGTTTAAAGCGTTAGAAGATGTCTACAACAGGAATAAATTTAAGAGAACTCAAAAAGACAAGTCTTTATGCTCTGTGGTATTAGCTGCTAGTTTTTTGTTTCTACATTTTGTCAACTTTTTATATAATTTTTTTGTACTTAATTTTTCTCTAATTCATAGCTCTTTGTAGCAAAATGTGTTGAGTTTCTAAAACACTCAAAGTTACTGTCTTGAAAAACACATTATAAAAAAACATTAATAGCAATAATAATTTTCTGCCAAATCTATTTTCTGTCAAATTCTGTCAAATTGTAAAAATAGTGTGTGAAAAAATGGCAGGTACCAGGTACAGAAGGAGAAACTTGCATGAAAAGAGGCGTTCGTGGAAAACATCTCCAAAAAGAAGCAACAAGTTCTTTCCATTTTTTACAACTACTTCAGCTTTACTTTTTATACTACAAACACACAAAGAGTTTTCCTACTTTCAATTCACTTTTTGGTTTCACGTTTAACAGCTGTTTTAAATGAAACTGAGGAGAAAAGTTTCTGTTTTGTTTTTTAAACACTCATAAATGGCTCCGGTAAACCCTGAGGGCTCTCACAGCTTGAGCCGCAAATCTGCCAGAATATTCAGGTTCACAATTATTAGTTTGATAAATGTTTTTAGGTTTTGTTGTGGTTTAAGGAGTTGTCTTCTAGGCTATGAATGGGCAGGCAGAGGAAGGATACATCCAGAAAGGGGTGATCAGATGGGGGCCACAGATAATTCTGGGTCTTCTTCTTCTTCTTTCGGCTTTTCCCTTTTCAGGGGTCGCCACCATAGATATTAAACACTAGATACCCCATGGAATGCTCTCGCCTATTGGAGCCGACAAGATTTCAGGCAGCCATCTTGAAGGTGGCCACCGCTCCACTCAGCCTTATATATTTGGCTGGCACAATAAAGTATCAGCGCATTTAATCAATTATAACACGCTGAATAGTAATCCTGTTGTCACATATTTAAATTTTAGGCATACAGCAAATAAAACTGCATGTATAGAAACGTATAGTTTAGCATATTTAATTTTTTTTGGTGGAATACAATAGTATGACATGTTTAGCAAGACACAACTGAAATATATGTATATCAGTATTACACCTGAATCACACATATTATGTGTTATGATTTATGTTCACTTAATTCCACCATATAATGTGAAAATATATTCAAGATGGAACCTTTATTTACGGGTTTTATTTTCAATAGGGAAGAGTTTTTCAGTTACACGCCTGCACCATACAACAGACATAACACTGGATGATTGACATACAGAGCTGGTAGCTTGTTGGCTGAGAGGCGGATCACGTACAGAGTAGGGAAGTCCTAGGGCGGTTCCAAGGTGGTTCGGTTCCAGGATTGGTCCCACGAGGCGATGACGACATCCGGGGTTTTTATAACCGTGATCCGCCTTCGAAGATGTGTGTGTGTTTGGACTGTGCTTGGAGTGAGGTCTGTTAAATTGCTGTAAGGTTTATTCTTATAATAATAATAATAATAATAATAATAATAATAATAATAACTTTTATTTATAACGCACTTCACATCAAACAGATCTCAAAGTGCTACAATGAAAAATAAAATCAAGATAAAAATCAATCATAAATGCAACAAAGAAAAGGAACAACCAAGAGGATGGAGCCTCACAGATGATTGCATCAAAAATTTAAAAATTTATTATGTACAATAAACCTGCATAACTTGCACATTCGTTTCAGAGCCTTCCTTCAACTTTTGAACCGCAACAATTTGGTGACCCCGACGTGATAAGTTTGTAGTTTCGCCTGAAACGGAAGCCGTTTGGGGGTTTCCCCCACGAGTGGCGGAGCAAGCGTGCAGCCAACTGGCGCCTTCTTCATTCAGGTGAGCAGATCTCCGTTTATAACTAAATGTCTGCTATTGAAAACGCTAAATTTACCTTGGCTGTAAACTGTTCTGTCTACGGGTGGGCAAAATTACACCGTAGTTTAGCTACGGTCGTTTGTGTTAGCATTTAACCTGAAAATAACGTGAACTACTGTTAGTATTTCATTTGAATGTGCAATTTTTTGCGGGTTTCGTACATGTAAGTAAAGTGAAAAGCACATAGAGTCCATATACACACACAGGGATAGCATATGAGTGCCGAGTTTGCGTTTTTCCCCCTCTATGAGCTCCGGCCTGTTGGCTAGGAGACACTTTCTTTTTATTTATTTATTTTTTGGACTCCGGGAGATTGTGGGGCTGAGGCCGGTCGTGAACTCCGGGACTTTTGCTCGCCGTAGAGTTCACAAAGGCTTTTATCCAGCACACGGTTTTCGCCGTAAAAGAGTGGGTTGCCGCTCCGGGTTCACAGGTTGCCGTGCATGTGATTTAAGTTCACAACCGGGACTGTGATCGCTGTTAAGAGTCACATTTTCCCTCCCCTTCCCAGTTGATGTTGATTACCGTATTTTCCAGTGTATAGGTCGTAATTTTTTTTTAATTTCATTTATTTATTTATTTTTACTTTCTTTTGTTTATTTATTTATTTTTTCTTAGACCCTTGCGACCTGTACTCCGGAAAGTGCTGTATACACGCAAACAACGGCAACAGGGAAAGATTTTTTATTTTATATATTGTTTCAGTGGGTGTATTTGCCGGTAGTAGGTCAATTGTGAAGTCTAATAGAGACTACCACTGCTGTGCTCTGGGGTGGCATTTTTATTGGGTGTTTTAGGAGGGTGATTTAAAACAGGCAGTTTCTTGGTTGGCTATTGCAGCTGTCCTGGGTTCTGGCTGGAGGTTTGCTCACTTCACCCTTGTAAAACACGTGTATAACATTAAAATGTCTGACATACCTATACAAACTTGGAAAAATTGTGCTCCTGGCACATTAGGATCTGTATTACATGATTTGTGGCTTTTATGGAGTAGGAAAGTTGCTGTCAAAAATGTTCTTGGTGAGAAGAGACGTTTAGTTTCTTGGGTAGATAACATGTGTCGGTCAGGGATGTTTCCTGGTGTGGATGATCCGTCTCCATCCGCTGCTGGACTGAATAAATTACTTGTACAATCAGATAGAGCTTTGAGGTTGGCGTTAGATGAGAAGGAAAAATGTTCTGTTCTAGTGCGTAGAAAGAAATATAAGGACTGGCAGAAGGCGGACGCCTTTAATAGGGACTGCTCGTTATTTTTGGATGAAATGTGCAAAATCCTAGGTAGACAGAAACCTGCTCTGAGAAGTGTGCACAAAGCAGTTTCACAGAAACAAGTTGTTGGCTCGCAATCAGATTTATGGCCGTCTGCAGATAAGACCTTGGGGCCTGGTACCACAGAGCTCCCTATTAAAGCCGGTGCTGCCCTTGTACCAGGAACAGAGACATGCCTTGAAACTGAACGGCCTTGTGCTCCCCCTCCACCTCCTCTTTGCCCCGCTCCCCCTCCTCCTCCTCGTCCTCCCCCGTATGCACCTGTGGGCCTAACTCCACACAATCAGATGCCATTGTCGGAGCTATCATCCATAAATCTGGCTGAGCTCTCACTGGGTTCTGGTTCTGAACACACCAGATCTAGCTCAGACTTGCTTCTCGTTACAGGAGGTATTTTACAGACAAGATCAGCTGAAAATAGGAACGTGGTGCAAACATTGATGGGTGGTATTCATACCACTCCTGGCTCTGTGGGTGAACAAAGGGGAGGTGAGGTGTTTCGTCCACCGTCCTCTGCTGCTTCTTTCAGCGTGACATCTTTGGGGGCTTCATATGACTCCGTGCCACTGACCTGTCCTGTTCCAACTGCTTGTCCTGACCTCAGGCCTCCTGCCACAACTTTTGATAAGGTCACTGGCTGGCAGCGAGGAAATTCAGGTCGATTAAATAGAATTGCTGATAATGTTCATACCTGCCTTGACGCAGCGCCTCCTGCTCAATTCATGTTACCTCTCGTTTCTTCCACCACAGCTGAGGGGGTCCGCAAACAGACTTACACGCCTTTTAGTTTGCAGGATACTGAGTTGATCCGTCAGCGTTTGCCTGATATCCAGAAAGGAGGTTCGGCTTGGATCCGCGCTTTTCTGGAGGCTTGCGCCGGAATTGTGCCATGTCTGGGTGATTGGAGGAGGGTTTTCACAGCATGCACGTCGTTTGGTAGTTTGACTGAAATAGAACAGGCTGCTGGGACTAAATTGGACCCAGACAGTGACACCCTACATGACCACGTTCAGATTTTATGGCCAATTATACGAGAGAAATATCCGACGTCTATGAAATCTTCAGACTTGTGTGAGATTCCTCCGGCTGTTACAGAACGGGGCACAACCTACTTATCTAGAGTTAAGCTCTTGTGGGAAAATAGAACTGGAAATGATCCAACGATTGATCCTACGACTCAACTGTTGTTCAGAGGAGCTGTAGAGAGCTCTCTGTCTGATGATGTTAAGAAGAGCTTGGCGTCTGTTGTTGGCCTGACAAAGATGGATTATGATTTATGGGCAGCCCACATTGTTCATTTTATTGATCAATCTTTTGATAAGAGGGAGTCTGATGACAGGGAATTGAAATCCCTTGAAACTCAATTAGCTAAGGCCCAATTGAAAGACATACGTGACAAACTTAATGTCACAAAGGTGAATGCGATTCAGATGCCCCAGGTTCAGGGTCCTTCTACATCATCTGATAATTCATATCAACAGAGACCTCTGGGCCCATCCACATCCTGGCGCAGAGGTCGTAACAAACGTCTGAGGGGCAACCCTCAACCCACGGACAGGTGCCGCAGATGTAACGGGGTGGGGCACTGGTATTTTCAATGTCCGACCAAACAGGATTTATCGAGACAGGAGGTGACGCCAGCTCGTTATCCACATGACGTATATCCACCACCACCAGATCATACTCCACATGGCCCTATGCCGGGAGCCAATAATCAGGCCCCAGGCCAATATCCTATTCAATAGGGGTGCCCTGGTCCGGCAGTAGGTGGTGTCTTGTATCCAGAACCTTTGGTATCGTTAACCATTAACGGCCGAAATCACATGTGTATGGTTGATACAGGCGCCAGGTATTCGTCAGTTAACACGTCACTCCCACGATCAAAGAATACCGTACCTGTTGTTGGATTCTCGGGCAAGCCAGAGGAGTGGCCGCTATCTTGTTACGTACCATGCGTGTGGAATAATCTGCGCTTTGAACACTCCTTCCTGATTTCTGACACATGTCCAGTGAACTTGATTGGACGAGACATTCTGTGTGATCAGAACGTGACTTTGATGATGAGTCCTGACAACGTCCAGCTGAGTTTTCCTGATGGAACTGTTCAGTACTGTGCTACAGTGAAAAGCTCTATTCATCAGATGCTCCAGGTTGAAGGGACTTCTGCTGAGTCTGGTCCAGCCGAATTTCAAGCTGAAGTTTGGTGGGGAGCAGTTCCTGACTTTACAACTACGCTCTTGTACGACACACTGCAGAGCTGGAACGCCTGGATTAATGTCATAAGATCTTATGACACGCTTCCTGATGTGGCACATTGCACGCTGAACTATGACCTTTGTGGTGATGGGGACTACGATGTGCTCTGGACAGGACTGCTGGAACATTGTCAAGAGACTGGTGAATTTCCAGTGGCTGAAATCATGGACATCTATGTGGCCCCGGAGGGAGTGGTGGCAGGTGTGAAGTTGCCTGCACCGTTACTGCAACTGTATATGCTTGGCGATGTATCGGCTCCGCATGTGTCATTGATGGTTGTATCTGGTGCTGATGCGAAGAATTTAGGTCCTGTGATGAGACGCTGTCTGGCTGTACGGGAATGGGTGCCAACAAAAAATCCAAACTTACACTATTCTCCAGAAACTGATACTTATAGGATCACACACAGATCATTCACATTATTGTTACCTGAGAAACATTCTCTGCCTAGATCACATGGCGGAGAAAACACAGACCATGTTGATACGGACAAACTGTTAGCCAGTTTGCCTGATACACTTTGGGCCAGGAGTTCTACAGATGTGGGCCTGCTGAATGTCAACCCTGTCTCGATCGTTCTGAAGCCAGGCACGATTCCAATCTATAAACATCAATATCGACTCCGACAGGAGCAGATTGACGGTATAGAGCAAACTATTAAGGGTTTGCTGGAAGCTGGTGTGTTGCAGCCTACTGTTTCGAGCTGGAACACACCTCTACACCCGGTACCAAAAGCTGATAAATCTCATTACCGTTTAGTTCATGATTTGAGGCCTATAAATAAGGTTGTTGTTCCATCTAATTATGGTACTCCAAATCCTTATGTTATGATGAATGCTATTCAGCCTGAACACAAGTTTTTTACTTGTATTGACCTGGCGAACGCGTTCTTTTGTGTGCCTCTGGACGCTGGATCAAGGGATCTGTTTGCATTTACCTTTAAGGGGAAACAATTCACGTGTACTAGATTACCTCAGGGTTACGTGGATTCACCCTCTTTGTTTAATCATGTGTTGAAGCAAGTCCTTACTGATTTGCCTTTGCCACCAGGAGTGGTTTTAACACTAGAAGTCCCAGGATTTTTGACCTCCCCCCAGAAGTCCTGAAAGAGGGTCAAAAGACCCTTAGTCCAAACCAACCATTAGTGGGCCATTAGTGGGTCCACATTAGTGGGCCATTAACTGCCTTTTGTTATAAATATGCGTGCACACAACTCAGACACCCCCACCACACCAGACTGCACAAACTGCATTCCAATGTTTCCACCAGGTAAGTAAGACTCTGCTTGCACTTCCCCCCTTAGTCAGAAGAGAGGCCCTGACCTGAATTCACACATAACAGACCCTGAAGTTATCTCACAGTTGAACATTTTGGGACATCCACTGAACGGAAAGCTTTGTCTGCTCCAGAACAATTTTATGCATAAAATTGTCTTATTCTGCTGTGCTGACTATCCTGTAACTTTGATGTTCTGTCAAATAAATTATTTTGCTTACAAGTACTGTCTCTCTCCTTGTCCTTGGCGCATGTATATACGGTGCGTGCCGGCACATGCAGGTGGCCCATTGCTGTGTTCTAAAACATGCTTGACCTATTGTTGTCCGTCACCTGACGGACAGACACAGGTCACATGACATGAAGTCAACTGACGGACCGACATAGGTCACACGACATGAGGTCAACTGACGGACTGACACAGGTCACATGACATGAGGTCAACTGACGGACCGACAAAGGTCACATGACCTGAGGTCAAGTGACGGACCAACACAGGTCACATGACCTGAGGTCAAGTGACAGACCAACACAGGTCACACGGCATGAGGTCAACTGACGTACCGACATAGGTCACATGACCTGAGGTCAACTGACGGACCGACACAGGTCACATGACCTGAGGTCAACTGACTGACCGACACAGGTCACATGACCTGAGGTCAAGTGACGGACTGACACAGGTCACATGACCTGAGGTGAACTGACGGACCAACACAGGTCACATGACCTGAGGTCAAGTGACGGACCAACACAGGTCACATGACCTGAGGTCAAGTGACGGACCAGCACAGGTCACACAACATGAAGTCAAGTGACGGACCAACACAGGTCACATGACCTGAGGTCAACTGACAAAATGACACAGGTCACACGACATGAAGTCAACTGACGGACCGACACAGGTCACACGGCATGAGGTCAACTGACGTACCAACATAGGTCACATGACCTGAGGTCAACTGACACAACGACACAGGTCACATGACATGAAGTCAACTGACGGACCGACACAGGTCACACGACATGAGGTCAACTGACGGACCAACACAGGTCACATGACCTGAGGTCAACTGACTGACCGACATAGGTCACATGACCTGAGGTCAACTGACGGACCGACATAGGTCACACAACATGAAGTCAACTGATGGACCGACACTGGTCACTCGACATGAGGTCAACTGACGGACCGACACAGGTCACACGGCATGAGGTCAACTGACGTACCGACACAGGTCACATGACCTGAGGTCAACTGACGGACCGACACAGGTCACATGACCTGAGGTCAACTGACTGACCGACATAGGTCACATGACCTGAGGTCAAGTGACGGACAGACACAGGTCACACGGCATGAGGTCAACTGACGGACCGATACTGGTCACACGACATGAGGTCAACTGACGGACCAACACGGGTCACTTGACCTGAGGTCAACTGACGGACCGACACAGGTCACATGACCTGAGGTCAACTAACTGACTGACCGACACAGGTCTCATGACCTGAGGTCAACTGACGGACCGACATATGTCACACGACATGAAGTCAACTGATGGACCGACACTGGTCACTCGACATGAGGTCAACTGACGGACGACACAGGTCACACGGCATGAGGTCAACTGATGGACCGACACAGGTCACATGACCTGAGGTCAACTGACGGACCGACACAGGTCACATGACCTGAGGTCAACTGACTGACCGACACAGGTCACATGACCTGAGGTCAAGTGACGGACTGACACAGGTCACATGACCTGAGGTGAACTGACGGACCAACACAGGTCACATTACCTGAGGTCAAGTGACGGACCAACACATGTCACATGACCTGAGGTCAAGTGACGGACCAGCACAGGTCACATAACATGAAGTCAACTGACGGACCAACACAGGTCACATGACATGAGGTCAACTGAGGGACCGACACAGGTCATATGACCTGAGGTCAAGTGACGGACCAACACAGGTCACATGACCTAAGGTCAACTGACAAAATGACACAGGTCACACGACATGAAGTCAACTGACGGACCGACACAGGTCACACGGCATGAGGTCAACTGACGTACCAACACAGGTCACATGACCTGAGGTCAACTGACACAACGACACAGGTCACATGACATGAAGTCAACTGACGGACCGACACAGGTCACATGACCTGAGGTCAACTGACGGACCGACACAGGTCACACGACATGAGGTCAACTGACGGACCGACACAGGTCACATGACCTGAGGTCAACTGACGGACCGACACAGGTCACATGACCTGAGGTCAACTGACGGACCGACATAGGTCACACGACATGAAGTCAACTGATGGACCGACACTGGTCACTCGACATGAGGTCAACTGACGGACCGACATAGGTCACACGGCATGAGGTCAACTGACGTACCGACACAGGTCACATGACCTGAGGTCAACTGACGGACCGACACAGGTCACATGACCTGAGGTCAACTGACTGACCGACATAGGTCACATGACCTGAGGTCAAGTGACGGACCGACATAGGTCACACGGCATGAGGTCAACTGACGTACCGACACAGGTCACATGACCTGAGGTCAACTGACGGACCGACACAGGTCACATGACCTGAGGTCAACTGACTGACCGACATAGGTCACATGACCTGAGGTCAAGTGACGGACCGACATAGGTCACAGGACCTGAGGTCAAGTGACAGACCAACACACTTATGACCTGAGGTCAACTGACAAAACGACACAGGTCACACGACATTAAGTCAACTGACGGACCGACACAGGTCACATGACCTGAGGTCAAGTGACGGACCAACATATGTAGCCCACTGAAAGGGACCGGGGGATTTAGAAGCCAAGTTCACTTGCGCAAAAAAGCGCAGCCTTAGTCAAATTAGTGTGCCCCCTCCTGTGGTGCGCCAGTAATGGCCTTATTTACAAAACAAAAGCGCCTGTTAACAGCTCATTATAGGATGTTAGCTAAAATCCTTCGGGTCACTCGACCCGTCTCTGGGTTCCAAAGGTAGAAATGTTGAATGACCCTTCTCTGGGACTTCTAGTGTTAATCCAATACGTCAATGATATTCTGATAGCAGCTCCGACTTCAGGAGCTATTATGCAGGCATCTGAGGCTGTGCTTCGACATCTAGCTCAGTGTGGTTTTAAAGTGTCAAAACACAAATTGCAGGTGGGTCGTTCAAAAGTTCAGTTTTTGGGTAGGCTCATCTCTGGCTCTGGCCTGCAACTGACGCCATCTCAGAAAAGCTCCATTTTAAATCATTCTAAACCAGCAAATGTTAGGATGATGTTAAAATTTTTGGGGCTGATCAATTACAGTAAGAACTTCATTCCTGATTTCAGCCGTAAGGTGGCTCCTCTGCGGAACCTCATTTCGGCTGTGGGATATAAAAATTTTGTGTCCCCACTGCAGTGGACGGAGGAAGCTGACAGGGCATTTGTGGAGATTAAACAAGCTTTGTTTGATGCGTGCTCTCTGCAGTGTCCAGATTACTCCTTGCCATTTCACTTGGTAGTGGATGAAAAAGACGGATTTGTGAATGCCGTCTTGTTTCAAAGAGGGAAGCTGACTGAGAGACTACACGTTTTGATGTATGAAAGTGCACAATAAGATCATAATTCTGACCCTTCTCAATGTATTGTACAGCAGGTACGAGACGACTTGGCTGAGCTGAGCGCGTCTGACGGGCTGGGCGCATTTTAAGGACTGGGTGTGTCTGAGGAGCTGGGAGTTACATCTTTACAGAGTGACGCTGAACCTCCCAACCTCCATTGGGAACGTAGATCGACCAGTTCCAGGGCCCGATACAACTTGAGGAAAAACTCAAAACAGACTTAAAATAACATTACATAAAAAGGGGACATTGTTTGTTGTACATAATTGTTACAGGAAGAATGAATTTCCTAGTGGTTAGGTTAAGTGTAATAACCATTTTGGGGATTATTTTGATTTTGATTACAGGACTCACTCTGTGGGTTGCATCGAAAGCTAAGACAGGCTCCCTTGAAGTTGTTCACGACAATGTCAACAGATCTGGTGATGAGGACCCTAACTTCTTGCTCAGAAGAGGGGAAGGTGGAACAGAGGTTGCAGATGTTCAGATTCAGGTACACCCAGACTCTGACATTAGCAGATCAAAGAGATCCGTGGTAGTTAATTTCCTGCAGTTTAATTTCACAGCCATTACAGGAACGCTTGTCAATCATACAGTTATATAAAATTTTTACTGAGTGTCTCAAAGCAGGTTGTTGGATAATAATTGATCAACAAGATTCTGTTAAATCCACCTCTTGGGCAAGAATGTTTGGGGTATTTCATACAGTCTGGTGCTGACTTTTTATTCCTTATTACAGGTAAAATCGACTGGACTTCTGATGAAAATTGTGAATAATTTATATTTGAAAAGGGGAAATGCACTTTACAATCACTTGATTCCACAGCTGTGATGGACAAGCAGAAAAAACTTACCATAACTGGGTTTACATTCCTCCCCTTTTCAGCGGATTAATTAATGTTGAATGAATGTTTAATGTTGCAGTGTGAACAATGAAGGGAAGATCTATTTCCCTGCACCATTTTTTATCCTACAGGTAAAGGTGTGGAACATGCAGCAGAGCAGAACTAATCACATTAACTAACCAACTAATATTAAATGCCAAGGATTTCTCAATATTTGTTGAAACCTCTCAATTGTTGTTTACACCGTATGTTGAAGTTACATATGATTATTCTTACGCCTGTGAAGAATGAATGTGAGGATTGAAGGTTGTTGAGATGAATGAGTCAGACAGAATGTGAATGTCTCAGACAGATTAATGAGAATATATATGTTTGTGCCTTGTGAATGTGCAGTTCAATAGTTGTGCGTTCATAGATTTTTGTAAAAATTATAGGGTTTTCACTACTTTTCCATATATATAATTTAGTTTTATCAATTTTGATTCTTAGAGAATATAATTAGCTGCACCTTAGTTAAGGGGTATCAGAGCAGCCTAGCAGTGGATTCTACTGATAGGAAGTTGTTTGTGATAAACATTTTGGTACAGAGGATAATATATATAGTATATGGATGTGAATAAGATAATTGAGTTTAACAGGTTATGGAAGGATTTTTGTGTTTTCTGTTCTGATCAGTTTAATCATAGATTTAGTGTTAATTTTCTGAATGTGGTCTTAGCCCTTATCACAGACATCTCTGAATAAGAGCAGTTGAGCTTTTCTCAGATATCAGACTAGTTGACAGAGTAGTGTAGGGTTTTTCCCCTTACAGGTGTCTATGATGAAGATGAGATGGCCTGACTTGGCTAAAGCATAGTTCATATTCTTTGCTAAGGGTAATACATAACAGAAATATAGATTCCATACACTTGAGGCGTGATATTTGATAGGAGGGACAGTCCGCTTCATTTTATTGCTTTGTTTTTATTTTATTTGTTTTATGGGTTTGATTTTACATTTATTTTTTGTTTGTTTTTGTTTGTTCATTCTTACTTTTCCTGTTTGTTTTGTTTATTTCTTATTACATTTATTTGTTGTTTTGTTCGTTTGGTTTATTTCTTATTACATTTATTTGTTGTTTTGTTTTGTTTATTTTATTTTTGTTCTTTGTTTTTGGTTGATTTCTTTGTTTTTTGTTACATTTATTTTCTTTAGCTTTGTTAGTTTTGTATTGCGTTTCCAGCATATAAGCTCTGACAGTTACCGTATATTTTCTTACGTAGTTTTTGTTACCAATTAGTAGTGATGCTTATTTTTATATAAGGGGTTTTTATACTCTGGGTGGGTAACTTGTAACTTGGATGTAGGATTACTGCGGGTTGGGAATGTTAGAGATTTCCATTGTGTATCCAGTTCTTAATTGCATACGCACATAGTACATATAGGGTTTGTTGACATGATGTTTGTCATGTCAAAAGGGGAATTGAAATATATGTATATCAGTATTACACCTGAATCACACATATTATGTGTTATGATTTATGTTCACTTAATTCCACCATATAATGTGAAAATATATTCAAGATGGAACCTTTATTTACGGGTTTTATTTTCAATAGGGAAGAGTTTTTCAGTTACACGCCTGCACCATACAACAGACATAACACTGGATGATTGACATACAGAGCTGGTAGCTTGTTGGCTGAGAGGCGGATCACGTACAGAGTAGGGAAGTCCTAGGGCGGTTCCAAGGTGGTTCGGTTCCAGGATTGGTCCCACGAGGCGATGACGACATCCGGGGTTTTTATAACCGTGATCCGCCTTCGAAGATGTGTGTGTGTTTGGACTGTGCTTGGAGTGAGGTCTGTTAAATTGCTGTAAGGTTTATTCTTATTATGTACAATAAACCTGCATAACTTGCACATTCGTTTCAGAGCCTTCCTTCAACTTTTGAACCGCAACACAACCAAAGATGCAATTTATTCACACACACATTATGTATACATATTCAGATACTGTAATNTGTATACATAATCACGTTGTACCTGGTGCAATGTTAATAAAAGCTCTTGTATCTTGTATCTTCTTAATTGCATACGCACATAGTACATATAGGGTTTTTGTTGACATGATGTTTGTCATGTCAAAAGGGGAATTGAAATATATGTATATCAGTATTACACCTGAATCACACATATTATGTGTTATGATTTATGTTCACTTAATTCCACCATATAATGTGAAATATATTCAAGATGGAACCTTTATTCACGGGTTTTATTTTCTATAGGGAAGAGTTTTTCAGTTACACGCCTGCACAATACAACAGACATAACACTGGATGATTGACATACAGAGCTGGTAGTTTATTGGCTGAGAGGCGGATCACGTACAGAGTAGGGAAGTCCTAGGGCGTGTCCAAGGCGGTTCGGTCCCAGGATTGGTCCCATGAGGCGATGATGTCACCTGGAGGTATAAAACCGTGGTCCGCCTTCGAAGATGTGTGTGTGTGGACTGTGCTCGGAGTGAGGTCTGTTATTTGCTGTAAGGTTTATTCTTATTATGTACAATAAACCTGCATAAACTTGCACATTCGTTTCAGAGCCTTCCTTCAACTTTTGAACCGCAACAGTATCATTAAATTATACCTTGACATAAAGTGTTGTCAAAATGCAACATAACTGTCCTCTGTGTAGATGTGTTTGCTCACAGCTGAGCAAATAAGAGACACAATAAGAGCACAAGAAAAGCAAGATGCCTTAGATTACAGTGTAAACTGTAATAGTTATAAAATAAAACCACTAACCTTATGAAGAAAAAGCTGATGACATTAATTTATTCAACACCTAACAGGAAAAGTGTAACTAGGGTAATAAGCCAGTTATCACAGAAATTAAAATTTTAAAGAAAATATTAACAACTTGTCAACTATGGGACTGAACAGATGAAAATATTACAGAAAAAATAAATACAGTAAAATTTGATTTCAAAGTATGAAGTTAAAATACAAAACTATAAAATTCAATAGTACTCTGAAATCTCAAAGACTCTTCTAGATAGAGGACTACCGGTACTGCATTTTTACTGTATTTTGATTGACAGTAGCCTGATATTTTCCCAGAATGCATTGTGACATTACCAGTATAACCCATAAGCTGCTATATTCATACCCATCTGCTCACAACAGACTCATGTTCAGGCTGCTGTTTAATACACCATATTATATTACATTATTATTTTTTAGAGTATATTTTAGATCCTGTTTGGATACTGTTTCTTTTTATACTTTATATTTTTTCTATTTTTGGGTGTAACTGAGACCTTGAATACACAGTTTCGTTCTAGCTCACCCATATGGAAAAGATATATAAAAACCATATAAAAAACAAGTAACCTTATATCATCCTAAGTGTATGTTTTGTATATTGTACAACATATAAGGCTTGTATGATACATATAAGGCATATATGATTTACTCCTGAAAGTGGCACCTTTTGCATAGATTTCATACAATATAATAAAATGAATTTTACAAGAATCATATAAAAACTATGTATGTTGAATATAAAAACTATGTATGTTGAATATAAAAACTATGTATGTTGAATATAAAAACGATATATGTTGAATATAAAAACTATGTATGTTGAATATAAAAACTATGTATGTTGAATATAAAAACTATGTATGTTGAATATAAAAACTATGTATGTTGAATACATGGAACTTATATTTCACATATATGTTTCATATGTTTCTCTTTTTAATTTTATACAATAACTTTGTAAAACACTTATACTTTACATATATGAAGAAATACAATTACATATAAGTTTTTTGTATTGAAAGTACTTTTTTTAAAGGAAATTGATGTCTTTAATTTTTTTTGTTAATGGCTACCAACAAAAAGTATTTATAAAAAACGTATATGAGTATGAACCATTACATTTATATGCATAAATGACAGGTCAGCTTATGAGAATTGCATAACATTAAAAAATTACCTATTCTTATGGTTTCATGCAGTTACCATCAAATTTACATAATAAACACGAGTCACTTTAGAAATTGACAAATTTTTATTTGAACTTAGATGAAAAAATTAAGCCTTTTAAATAGCTAAAAACTGTCAACACTTCACACTAACAAATTCACAGAACAATGTATTTAATCTCAATTAGACATTTTTACTTTTAGCGCGAAGCTCTGTGATCTTTCCATTGATCGTGCTTCCAATGCTGGAGGGCTGTGTCCCAGGCCACCGCTCAAGAGTTGCACCTACGTATGAACACAAAAGGGACATGGAAAAAGAATATCAGTACAATTGTTAATTTGAAAGAAACCAAGAAAAATCAACATTAGAAGGTTATTTACATCAAGGTGTGGGGGTTAAAACATTTTATATCACTCTATACTGTATGTCTACTAACAAATACCTTGATGCATGCTCAATAATCCAGGTAGAAAAACCTAAAAAAGCTAAGTCTGGTCCTCTGGACATTCAAAAAACAAAACAAAAACAAAGCAAAAAATATTAATAAAAAATGTAGAAACGTTTCGTCTTTCGTCCGAAAGACTTCCTCAGTCTGAGTTGCTGTATTCAGCTCAGTCTTATAAATAGCACCCTCTCACAGTGGATCAGCCAACTGGTTGATCCACTGTGAGAGGTGCTATTTATAAGACTGAGCTGAATACAGCAACTCAGACTGAGGAAGTTTTTCGGACGAAAGACGAAACGTTTCTACTATTTTTTTTGTGCTTTGTTTTGTTTTATTTTTTGAATGTCCAGAGGACCAGACTTAGCTTTTTTAGATCTACTAAGAAATCCATTTCATAAAGTCAAGGCCCAGGTATAGCTCGGCGTTCGGCCATACGGCGCTCGACGCAGTTCGAGTGCGAGGCACAAGCGTAGCCCCGAAGGGCACGAACACGCAAAGCTCAAATTTTACGACTGCGTACGCGTGGCGCGTTGTCGTACAATAAACTGCCTGGCGACGGACTGTTTTGGATGTGACACAAATGTATTAAATTCCTCTTCTTCGTCCCTGATCTGGACTTTTCTTTTGTTTTTTTTGCCAAAAGTCAAGTAATCGCTTCCTCCTCCGCTGACTCCATGACTGAAATGATGAGGAAATGAATGAATTTGTCACGAGCGAATTAAACTCGGGTCCTACGTAGCTGCGCGAGGTTCTGCAGATTTCCTGGTGTGCTGTGGGCTGCAGGACCAGCGCTCCCTGTTTTTTATTTATTTATAACTTTTTAATAAGATATAAACACAAAACACCGCTGCGCTGAAGCAGCCGGCTCACCTTTTTTTTCTCCCCCGACCTGTCAATCAATTCAGTAGGCGTGTCAGCAAATTATCAACCAGCGAACGTTTCTGCGCTGTGGCTTCTCAAATTACGTCAAGAATTTGGAGCGAAAACGCGAGAAAAAACGCAGAGCTGTGCCATTTAACGCGCGCGAAGAGAGCGGCGTTCGACCGAAAGCAGAGCTATACCTGGGCCTTAATGAACCAGACACAGTACACCAAACTGTTAATGTGTACTGTAGTCACACACTGACACAATGAAAGTCTGAAAACTTACTGTAGATAGCATCCAGTTTTTTTGTCCAGAGGTAGACAAGCATCTCCTCTGCCTTGTTTCCCCCCTCGAAGATTGCTGACCAGCAGAGTCTCCGCAGGAAAGACTGCTGGGAGCAGATGCCTCACACAAACTGTAGCCGAGTTTGCATTGGTAACATAGGCCCAAGCCAGTTTCTCGACCGTCACTCCAGTCCCAGGATGGATCTCCACCTGTTTAATGGAGACATGCAAAAGGCGCATTTAGGATACAGGTAGTCCCCGATTTATGAGCGAGATCCGTTACAACGAGGCGCTCGTAAACCGGAAATCTCGTAATTTGGAACGGCCGCCATGTCTCTCGTAAATCCGGAAATTCGCTCGTAAATTGGAACGGTTTCGCTAGCGCGACTACAAACACTCTATTTTCATCCAAAAACTGCTTATGAGTGCATAAAAATGATTGGAAACGTGTGTCTATATGTTTATCTAACTAACTGTTGTGAAAAAACACATGAAAACTCAGTATTTTTTGCGTTTTTTCAAAAAATTCGCCAGCTCGTAAGTCTGGAACCTCGTAGATCAGAGCGCTCGTAATTCGGGGACTACCTGTACTGTATAGTGATGAATGTTTTTATTCATTCTTTATTAACCAATCACCTTAGATGACAGGGTATCCCTTGTTGATGGAATGACCGACTCACATGGAGAGCTTGAGTGTGTAGGTCTGGAGAGGGACGGCAGTGAATCTGCAGATGATGGACCAGGCCTGGACTGCAGAGAACTTGGAGGTGGCAGTTGTGGTGTGTTCAGTTCTGAACTATGTTCAGCTAGATTAATTACAGTCTTCATAGACTTTAGGAGTTCAGGCAGATCTGTACCAATTAGATAAAAAAATATTGTTCTTTATTACAAAGTTCAGTTTTGTAAAAACAGATTAAATTATTTGAATTTTATTGACTGTGTAATTGTTAAATGAGTGAAGTGATACCTTGAAAAACCAACTCCCTCAGTTTAGCATTCTCGTCTTTCAGTTCCTGGATCTGCCGCTTTAATTCAATCACTGTCTGACTTTCCTCATGTTGAAGGTCTGAAGGCGGAGTATCACTGTACATGGCGAGGAATTCCTCTGCAGGGTCCTTCCCAGTGAGAGCTTTTGGCTTCTGTGTACGCAATGATAAAGAGAGAACTGTCAGTATATTTGTATGATACCGAACTCTAAATAGATAAAAGAAAATTGATGTCACCTTGGCTTGAGTCAGAATCTGAGTCTCATCTGTATCCGAGCAGTCAGAATTGTGTTGGTATTTTAGAGGGCAGACAGATACCCTCTTGGTCAGCTCTAAAGGACTGGATGGGTGGAGCAATAAAAATAAAAAATAAAAAACAAACTCAAAAAGTGACCTCGTAAGTACTAGCTTTGTTCAGTAGTTCTGTGGAGGCGTTGGATAGTTTGGCAGCTGGACACTGTTGGCTTTGATTCTTATCCGCCCCAGAATTCATTTTTTGGTTCACTTTGGAACAGAAAGGAGAGATACACTTACACACGACAGACGTTCACTTAAAGTTCCAAACCAGTTTAATTAATCATAAGTTAAAAGTCACAGAATACATTTGTTCTATTCCTAACATCCATTACATTTTTTTAAAAACGTGGACAGTGAGAGAAAAAGAGAGAGAGAGAGAGAGAAGAAGGGAGGAGGGGGGAGAGAGGGGGACAGGGAGAACATACAACCTGATCCGTGGGCTTACTTCTGCCTTGCTGTTGGATGATGGAAACTTTTTATACCCTTTTGTGGGGGTTCCCTGCTTTAAACTGACTCTTCGGTGGGGGTTTTGTTTCAGAGACTGTTGTCCCCCCTTTATTGCCAGAAGACAGGAAATACCACTGCCTCCCTTCAGCTTGCTCGGGTCTCCCCAAGCCCCTGGGGGATGGGCATCGAGACACATCGATGACTAAAATAAATGTACATTTATTGCCGAGTACTTATAAACACGCACACTCTAATAACCACTAAATGACCAATTAATGTAACTGGACATTAAATTACATTAAAGATCATACCCTACACACATATTTAGAGCTGTTCTTGTTACTTTCTAACTGAACAAACATGCAGAGCCAGAGAGTGGCTTTCAGTGGACTTCTCCCCTGTCATATATTCTACAAAGTCGTAAAACTGACAGGACAAAGAGGCACCAGCTATATTATCATCCCCAAGCCTCACCAGAACAGATCTGCCTGTGTCCTTTAGTAAATCTTTATCACTCTACAAAAGAAACTGATAATTTGAACACCATATGAAAAACTCCTTCAAAATAAATATAAAACACGAAGAAAAATATATTTTTATTTCACAACAATCCCCCTTTGGACCTCATTCTGCTGAGGTCCATCCCAAAAGAAATAAAATCACACACCTGATACCGCAGCTAAAATGCATATATTCACAATATTCAATCAGTTCTTTTCAAAATCCTCCAAGTTATAGTTTTTTAACAAAAACAGTTGTCTCATCACTTCAGGGATCCCGTTTTTCCAGAGTGGACGTGATAAGTCTAACCGTCAAAGACCTTAAACAAGGCACGCAGCAGCACCCGCAGGTTATAAGTATGCCTAAGAAAATAGCCAATGATACCATTATAGATACAAACACCTGTTTCCAGTGACCGAATATCTTTATCAGCCAATTGTCCAGTGGGTCGTCCAGACCCGAATGAATTTATTAATATGCAAATTGTAGAATATAAGGAAATATATGCAAACTATGAACGATATTAATAGTAAGCGCTTAGGATATTGCAGAATTATGAACCTTGAGTTCCCAAATTCATCCTCCAGCAGTAAGGCAGTTGTCTCCCTTGAACACACAAAAATAGAGAAAGAACACAAGATTTATATCATCATCACAGAAACATTAATATACTTTTTACACGTACTCAGGGGCATTCCCCTTGGGTGCTCGGGAATGTCCTCCTATGTTCCCGAGTTTTCTTCGTGTAATGTGAGACTCTAATATGTAGTGTTTTTATCGTTTTAGGTGTCTGTTCTATGTGTGCATATTCCTAGCACCGAGTGGCCCCATTAAACAGAGTCCTTCTGAGCCTCGCACGCAACTTACTCGGCTACTTTCGTCTATCAAGGTACAAGAGTTCGAATGCGAGCTCCTCTTGTTGTCCAGCCCAATCCTTTAGCTCCTTCCTGGTTCACGGGCTGGAGCACACTGAACCGTGTGGATCCCCTGGCATTGACACGCACTGCCTGTGGTGTGCGTTCAGCGACCCCCCACGGGTCCTTCCTGACCAGGGCTGTCTGGTCTTGCCTCCCTGGGACTCCGTTGAGAAAACTCCCTCAGCTGGAGCATTTCCAGGAACCACCTATCATAAACAGAATGTGCCACAGCAAACAACACCCAATCAATTATAAATCAGTAGTACAAAGAATGAATCATGCATGTTAGTTGGTTTGGAAGAGGCTTAATCTTCATTAGGGTTAATTATGAGTAGTTTTGAGGCGGTTCATACTTACAAAAAATACTGTACCTTTTCACTCAGCT
This sequence comes from Garcialebias charrua, assembly GCA_038048925.1. Classification (NCBI taxonomy): domain Eukaryota; kingdom Metazoa; phylum Chordata; class Actinopteri; order Cyprinodontiformes; family Rivulidae; genus Garcialebias; species Garcialebias charrua. The sequence continues at coordinate 4,905 of JBBPBX010002254.1, read as the reverse complement.
TATAGCAGAAATTACACACATAACAATAACATCACAAGCGGCGGCAGAGCATAATTAAAAAAATAACATAGCAAGCGGCGGCAGAGCATAATTCTAAACAATAACATAGCAAGCGGCGGCAGAGCATAATTCACAAAACATTGTACACCTGTGGTTCTATACACCTTTTCCCTGAGTCAATAAGTCACATGTCGTCTCGTCAAGTCAATTGCTATAATTCTACAGAACCATCATATTTCTAAACACCCTCTGATCAGATCCACTTCAGGTTTGAGTGGTTTGAGCCTGCAGGCAGGAAACATTTCCAAGGGGGGGTCCCCCATCCTGCTTCACACACATTTCACAGAGGGGAAAAAAAACAGTGTTATTAATTGCTCATTCGAAATATGCTTGCATCAATACTCCTTCCCCCATGACATGATTAAAGAAAATAAAACGTTCAAGACCGATGCCGCCTCAATATCAACGCAAGTGAACTTTGTTTATAACGCCAATTTATCAGTTATCCTTATTATTCTTTGTATACTAAAATGTATTTACCATCTTTTAGTTAATTAGTTATTTCTAGGAACATTTTTCAGCCTAGTTGTTTCTAGGAAACATTTACAATCTAGTTATTTCTAATTAGTTATTTCTAGGGACCAATTTCAACCTTTCTATTTTTAGAAACATCTGTCAGCCCCTTAACCCCCTTTTGAAACAAAACTCTACCTTGTTTCAATTATGCCAAAGTTATTTGGTTAATAAATTGGAAATTGTGTCTAAATTTACCATCCTTTAACCTAAGCACTAGTGTCAGATGTTTCCTAAACCTCAGCCTATTGCCACCACTAATTTGGTTTTCACAACCATATAGCTAACAGTAATCTACGATATCATCTCATTTTCTTTAAAATTATAATCATTTACCAAAATGTACCCCTTGTGACACATCAGAATCCCAACATGCACTCCGCCAAGGACAACTGCAAAAACAGAAATATAAAAGTTAACTCGTTTTAGGGTCTGGGATCATTTCCCTTGCATTTCTTAAGCTTCACCACAGAGTTACAGGAACCAGAAGAAGCAAGTCGTCAGATCCACCTGAGCACAGTATAACTAAAAATCATGAAGCCTGCGCTAGCAGGCCCAAATGTGCCTATGTGTTTCATTAAAAATTTATCATAGCAACTGTAGTTTTGATCCCGGCTACTAAGATCAACGACAGATCCTCACAGATCGATATGGGGTGCGGCCTTTGCTGGTGTGAGTGACTTCAGGACCATTTGTTCTCTTGTCTGTTTGGAGAACGTGTTCAGCTTTCTCTTGTTCCAGCCCCCAGTGAGACGTTCACTGGGTTCTGATTCTCGTCCGGACCCCCCAAATCCGGACCGTATATCCTGGCCATTTGTGTCTGATGACCATGTTTTGACAGTTCTTTGAGAAAGTCTTTGCCTCTGCTCGGCTGAAAGTTTTTGTGGACAGTCTTTTGTTCTTTCTGTGCCTTTGTTGTTTTCAGTCGTTCCTTGCGTATGCCCCTCAAAGTTCTTGAGCAAGGTTGCATATGAGTTTGTTCTTCCCAGTGAAGTCACAGTGAGTCAGTTTCTGGACACACCTTCATATTAAATCTGATCCGATCTGATCAATAACCACAGTAGCTGAGATTCAAAAGTCAGATGCTGCATGTGTTTTGACAGAGGCCTATCTTAATGCATATTTACCATTATGTGTTCTGTATAGATGAGGTGGGATTTATAAGACTCGCTCTTGCCGTTCCATCAACACTGTTCAATGAGGCTATTTAAAAAATTAAAAAATCATTAACAGACCAGGATCAAATTAATTTTCTGTTAACAAGCTCTATTATGGATCCTTCGACGGAGGCATCTTTTAATCTGATCTGCACAACAGATCCAAAACATTAGTTTACCTAAAAGTGAAATAATCAATTTAACCCTGAAATCAAAAAATACTGTAGCCTACTTTTATTTTAGAAAATATAATTTACTATTTCCTAAGACCCCCTTGCTAGTATACAGTCTATGATAATTAGCCAATTCCTTGAGCCTTCTAAGATCTGCCTTCTTGTTGGATTTATTTATGTATCGTGTATATTTTCATGCCCTCCTAAATTGTCAATTTGAAATTATTAAGCTCAGTGGCTCATTTATTCAAAGTAAAAATATGGGCTCTTTCATTTTGGCCTGTTGTTCCAGGTATATAACTATTAGTCCAGGGGTGTCAAACTCATTTTGATCTGGGGGCCGCATACAGCTTAATCTGATCTCAAGGGGGTCAGACCAGAATACTCATTCCAAAAGTCCACTTTTGTCTTTGTATTAGTGCAAAGAATAAAGAAATTATAAAAATATTAACATTAAATTAATTGTCCTTTTACATTTTTACTCAGTTTAACATTTAAGTGCATTACATATTAAAGAACTGATCAGTGATTGCACGTTTTAAAACATTTATTCAACAAACTGTTTTGTTAAATACCCTGATGCATGCTCAATAATCCAGGTAGAGAGATCTAAAAAAGCTAAATCTGGGCTTCTGGACATACAAAAAAAACAGTTCTGTTAAAACCCTTTCCTGCATGTTAAAAGTGCATCAAAATTTAGAAATGAATGAATTTTAAATCCATTTTCCACATCTAGGAAGCAACTGTGAACCCATAAATTGAGCTTCGAGCGTAGCTGTTTTATTACTGCAGATTTTTAAGAAAATAGCGTTTATTATTTTTTTTCTTTATTTTTTTTTATAATTCAGATTCATCTGCGGGCCGACTAAAACCCCCTGGCGGGTCTTTGCCACCCCTTAGTCGATTTTTAAAGTCCAACTCTCCACTTATTATAAATTGAGATTCAATTTATGTCCCCAATAGATTAAAATTAAATATGTATTCATTTAAGACCTGTCTGTGAGGGCTACTCCCTCCTTAGCACTTTGAGATTTCCATTAACGAAAAGTGCGTTATAAATTGGATTCATTACTATTATTATTACTATTTATTTTTCTTCAAACCCCAATCTGTCCTCTTCTTTTATTCATCTGACTCCAAACAGTTATTAAACTCTGTACCTGCATCCCTTTACTTTTATTAAATGTTTCAGAACGAATAACCCAACTGGATGACTAAATTAAAAAATAAAAGTGACTCCGACCTGTTTTTGGCTTTTCTAGAAATTATTATGCTCCTGTCTGCAGTACCTTTTTTCGTCCATCAGGGGTCTCCATTATACTCAGGCTCAAAACTTTCTGTAGAGCTCTTTAGTTGCCCCCAGACAATAATGCGTATTAATGTCTATGGTTCCCCCCAGTACTGACGCCACAAAGCTGTGAGTGCCTGTTAGACGCTACAGTATTCAACAATAGAGTGACTTATTTTGTTTATGATGGGTGTACGATAATCCTACATTTCTCACCTGGCAACCCTGCTCAGGCTATACACGAAACGACTGTCTTTTGCGTCCCCATAGTTGCCAAATCCGCTTATTTCAAGCGGCATTGGGCTTATTTTCCCTGGAGTCGCTTTCAAATTTGATCGTCCGCTTGTGGCGGGTTTTTATTTTCGCTTCTCGTGGACATTGAGTCGCTTATTTGTGCTTGTTTTGAAGGAGCTGATCGCTTCTTTCGGTCTAGAGATCTGGCAACCCTGCACCCTACAAGACGTGTACATTCACTGGAGCTATTCACAAAAGTACGTCTTCCAGATTGGTAATCCACTTTCTCTGCTTCTTATATTGGAGAGTGTAAGTATGATGCGTTCGGTTCTACCTCCTCACGTCCTATACACAAATTATAAGACGACGACGACGTCTCGTGAACCAGTCGGACTATAGTGGCTCATTAGCTTTGCTGTTAGCTGCTAAATTCGTCTACAAAAACCAACTTTGGATTATTTATAGTCGATTTTGTTTATCTACACGACGCGCCACTGTACGCTTTGTTAGCAAATCCGATGTGAGCTGTCTACCGTTACAAAGTTATAAAATGTCCGCTGTTGGGCAGCCTATGCTATGCTAACGGGAGGTTCACTGCAATTTTCCAACTTTCCCGTTTGTCTAAGTGTTATAACCTAAAATTATTGAGCTAGAATGTCATAATCCTTTTTGATCAATCCTTCCAATTGTGACGGTTCATTCGGCCCTAATTAATTTATCTCGAACTATCCGCAAATATTTTATTTGTTTATTCAAAAAACCGTACAATCCTGAGGCCTTCTAGCCTGGTTAAAACCAGACCCTCGTTCAGAGCTGAGCTGAAGTTCTATTTTTTCATTTCACCCACATTCACGCTGTAGAAAATGATCTAGTCCTGTTAAAATGGAGAAGTGTAAACCGTTTTAATATAATGTTTATTTTTGTGTTTCAGGAACCTAGCACCAACTCCTGAAGAGGTGGAGAATTTGTTTATTACTCTATTAACTGCTGTATCTAAATAAAACTGTTCTAACTTCAGCGCCTCAATGTTTGTTTCATATTTAATCTTCAGATAGCTTTTGACAAGTTTAAGATGAAAAGCAATCCATAAATATGTCATACAGGCTAAAAATACAGTAATCATTATTTTCCTCCTTCCATTTTTGAATTCTTTAAAATCCATGACTCACCATGTTTTCAAATTGCCTCGCCATTATTTATTTGTTTATTTAAAAATAATACAGGAGCGTTTATTTATATTGTAGAGAAATAACGCTAAATGTGTTATTTCATGATTTATAGCAGATTTTTAGCAAAAGCTCAGGGAAGATCTGCCCCTCTCTTTTTTCTCTCCCCGTGGGTCGGGAGTTCAGAAAGGTAGCCGCACAGCAGAGCTCTGAACGCGCGTGCCCCGTGCTCTCTGGACAGAACCGAGCCCTGAGTCAACGAACAGAACTCCAGGGGTAACAGCAGAACGGGGAGCCAGGGAGAAGACGAGAGA
>JBBPBX010002253.1:51615-86090 GCA_038048925.1 Garcialebias charrua | reverse complement strand
TGGATATGAACAGGTTTGTTATGTGTCCTGTGACAATGGAAACATCGGAGACTTACAGGAAGAAACATGTGTCTTTCTGAGTTTATGTTTTCCTGGTGTGGCTAATATTCTGTACAATTCACAGCAGAAATGTACAGAAAGAAGAACTTCAATCAGCTGAAGTTAATTGAACTGTAGGTTTATTTTCACTTTGGATTCTGTTGAATCTGCATTGCTCCTATTTAAAAGGCAGATGATAGAAGTTTTTTTGTGCAACACAAGCTCTGTGTGTATCGTACTCATAAGTAGATGAGCTGTGGGCACATGGTTGACATGAAGGTACAAAACACACTTCCAATAATGTGAAAAGCCACAAACCCAGCCGACCTCAGGACATTCCCGTTGTTTCTGTATTTCTTAATTCATATCTTAGATCTTATTACTGTTTTTCTTTACAATGTATACTTTTGTTGGATGTAACTGGGACCCCGTGTACACAATTTCGTTCCACCACATGTACCACATGATATGCAGCAGATGGCAATAAAGAAACCTTGACCTTGTTCTTTCTGTAAGATCCACAATACTGTAGTCTACACTTAGGAAAAAAGCTGACGGCATATTAACAATCATTCAGATGTGCAATGAAGTGACAATTTATTTTGTTAATTTGACAGCCCAAAAGTTATTAAAAAAAGTTGTTATTGTTGGGATTTAGTTCAGTAATTAGAGCATTTGTAGTTTTATAACCCTTGAACTCACTGGCTTCCTACACTTTCTTCCTCCAAAATAATCTAATTGACTAAATAATCATGTCAGCTGCTTTCATAATAGCTGCTTTGACGTTACTGTATAGTAAGAAGAACGTTTTGTAGTGTGAGGCAAAAAGTGTGTGTGCTGGGTGAGTGGGGTCCTTCATGATGCAGGTGGCCCTCTTCCTGCATCTGGAGGTGTAAATGTCTGTGATTGTGGGGAGACTGACTCCAACATCTTCTGTGCAGCCTTCACCACTCTCTGCAGAGCTTTTCTTTCTGCAGCTGTGCAGCCTCCATGCCACACGTTGATGCTGGAGCACAGGATGCTCTCCACTGCACACCTGTAGAAGGAGGTGAGGACTGAGCTACTCAGACCAGCTCGTCTCAGCCGCCTGAGGAAGTAGAGTCTCTAGCCGTGTTTCCATCAAGGTTTCTTGATGCGCATTTTGAAGTATCGCATCAGAAAAGCTGAATGGAAACGGCACGATTCGAATTAACTTCATCTTAATTCGCAAAAAAGTTGATACCAGCTGATTTGTATTGGATCGTTTTATTTATGATCTGCAATGTTTTTATGTTTTTCGTGTTGTACTTCATTGTCTGTGTTGCCTGTTGCGTGTTTGTTTGTCCAGCACTTTGTGTGGACTTGTTCCTGTTTAAAGTGCTTTATAAATAAAATGGTATGGTATGGTATACGCTCGCTTGAGGTGGTTTTTGGGTTTTTCGAATCAGAGCTGATGCGCAAAACGAGAGATGGAAACAGATTTGCCGACTCACTTCTACCGTAGCGAACATTTACGTCACGTGACTTTGTCTCCGGACAACATGTAACATCGCTAAAACTAGTTGGCATGACAGAATAAATACAACTTGCCCGATAGCAACACATTCCTGAAATATTCTCTCCATTTTGCCGAGATGTGTGGTTCGGTTCCTGTTTTCAACCGCTACTTCCTGTTTACTGTAGACATGCGTAACGCTGACGTCTGACGTAATGACGCTGACGTCTGACGTCATGCCGCTTTGCGTGGCCTGGTGGATGCGCTTTAAACCAGTTAATGGAAACACTTCTGATTCACATTAATTTTTATTTACATTTTTGCGAATTGTCAAAAATTTGCTCAAAATTCGAATTGAAAATAGATGGAAAGACGGTTATTGATGAACTTTCTTGATCAGGCTGGTGGTGTTGTTGCTCCAGCTGAGGTTGTCGTTCATGCGTACACCCAAGTACTTTGTAGCTGGAGACCACTTCCACCGCAGATTCTCCTATGTCCAGAATGGGTGGGGGCTCGGTGTGTTTGCTCCATCTGATTTGCACGACCATCTCCTTCGTCTTCTTCACATTGATGTGAAGGCTGTTCTTCCTCCACCAGCTCTCCAGGTGTTCCACCTGTAGATCAAATGCTCTGCCTTCAGACCTGTTTAAACTCACGGATGTTTCTGTTTGTGAAACTATGCCCGGGCTCCACGGAGAGTGTTTGCTCACTCAGCTTGACAAAACAACATTGTTGTGGATGTGGAAACTTTTCTTTTTTTTTTTGCTAGTTTTGCTTATGCCATTATACAACATTGCCAAAAATCAGAGCAGACTATCCTTGATTGAGATGCACATTTTGATGTTTTGTTTTTGTTTTGGTTTGGCTCCTCCCACAGTTGTGGAAAAACCCACCTGAAAATCATGACTTAAATATGAGAGTAACGCCAAAAATACACTACACGCGTTGCAGCTCCGCCCCGCTCCGGTCCGACCTCCGCAGCAAATACGCACCCATTATAATCAATGACAGAATTTACACTGGCTCCACACGGCGGCGGCGAGCAGCGGCGAGCGGACGGCAGTCCGTCAAAATTAGAAATTTTTCTATTTCTGCCGGACGCCGGAGCTGTGCCGGAGTCAACTTTTGAAGATTACGTCGCACCAACAGGAAAAGGAACGAGCACAACTTCCGTATTTACAAAATAAAATCACCACGGGCGGACTAATCCTAGCTCTATACGGATTTATTTGTACAAAAATGCTGTCAAACTATCATTTATGACTACGCCTACAAACGCAATACAAGAAATAAAAAGAAATACAAGAAATAAATAAAGTATTTTATTCTGAAATGTAATACATCACTTCCTGTTGCTCAAACCATGTCCTGTAGCTCATTTACGAGAGAAGATCAAGGCAGCAGTATCTACAGTTGTTCTCCTTCTTCCACCGAGTGAATTGTTTTGTTCTGACTTACTTATTTATCACTTGATTTATCGCGCGATCTCGCAATTCCCGCGCATGCGTCTCGGAGCGGCGCATCCAGTCGGACCTGAGCTGAGCGCAGGTAGTGGAAATTGGACTCGCACAGCTGCGACCTGCGGGGCGGAGCGGGGCGGAGCGGAGCCGCGTGTAGTGTATTTTTAGCGTAAAAAGAAGAATCTCTCCAAATTGAAACATGGCTGCTGTAATGCCTATTCATTGACTCTCTTAATACAAAGTGATCACTGGAAACAGCTGTGTTGTGTGCACATTCCTCAGAGGTAATGGTTTAAAAACTCATAACTCCATGGTCGGTTTATAATAAAATGGTCTAGACTCTTGAGTAGCTTCATCTTGGATTTGGCCCATTTTTCATGGTGGTCCTACACTCAGTGAGCGCTCTAGCTTCGCTGCAGGCGAGGCTATAGGAAACATGTGAGTAGGATAAATTTCAGCCGCCAGTCAGATCAGGTGACTGGTGCTACCCTACCAGCCCTTCCAGTCACTTTCAGGCCTAGAATATTCAGATTCAACTGAACATAGAGGCAGCACAGTGGCTCAGTTGGTAGATATGTTGCCTCTCAGTGAGAAGGTTGCCAGTTTAAATCCCAGCCTGAGACCTTTCTGGGTGGAGTTTGCATGTTCACTCCATGCATGCGTGGGCTTTCTCCAGGTACTCCAGTTTCCTCCCACAGACCAAAAACATGCATGTTGGTAACTAGATTGTCCCCAGGTGAGCGAGAGAATGTGAATGGTTGTTTGTCTTGTTTGTCTCTGTGGCCCTGTGATGGACTGGAGACCTGTCCAGGGTGTCCCCCACTTCTCGCACAGTGATACATGGACATGGGCACTAGCCCCTGTGACCCAAAAGGAAGAAGCGTGTAAAGATGGATGGATGGAATTGAACATGGATCTCTGTCCAGATGACATGATATAACTTTTTTTGTGATTTATATACAGTACCTGGATGATTGAGCTTACAAACCTTTTTCTTGTGAAAAGTTCAATCCATTCATTTTTTTTTTACCAGCTTTTCTTTTTCTGGGTCGTGAGGAGCTAGTACCTATCTCCATCAGTCATTTTATGAGGCTAGAAGACCCTGGACAGGTCCCAAGTTCATCTCAGAGACACATTGAGACAAACAAGAGAAACCACCATAACCATCCATCCATTATCTTCCGCTTATTCCAAAGTCGGGTTGTGGGGGCAGCAGCTTGAGCAGGGAGGCCCAGACACCTCTTTCCACAGCCTAGCATAACACCTAGGCAACATTCAGAGATACAAATGAACCTAACATGCATGCTTTTGGTCTGTAAGAGAAAACTGGGGGAAAAGAAACGTGCATGAGGAAAACATAAACTCCTCACAGAAAGGCTGGAAGGTGAACCACTCTAACACTGTTGTGTCATCGTCCCCGCATGAAGTTGGCATCAGTCAAATCAGTTGTTGTTATACTGCTGGGACATGCAGAGTACTGACAGAAACATGTGTCATTTACAATAATTATTGCAGTATTCCACTCTAAATATTAGCACAGGAACTCAGGAGTAAGAAACTGTATTCCTTGAGGAAACTGTTTAAAAAATGCATTAGATCTGTCACGTGATGTTTTCTAAAGCAAAAGTGTATTCTGCTTCTGCTTCGTTGTCAAAGGCTCCAGTGCACTCATCATCCATGCCCTGCACTCTTTGTTAGCGCTCTATTATATAACCACTCAACTTGTATACGGAACTGTAACTGCATCAAATCATGACATAAGTACAGGGAACCCTCGACTTACGGCAACCCAGACTTACGAACGCACTGTAAAAAAATAAAATAAAAATTATTTTTTAAAATAAATGAATACATGTACAGTGCTGTACTGTACAGTCACCAAGCACTTAGCCTATCCAAACACAGTTTTTAAAGATGGAGTGAGTTGAATTGTCTCCCTCCTCCCTATCAGGCACCATTCACATAAAGGAAGCTAGCAATTCAACTCACTCCTTCATCTTTAAAAACTGTGTTAGGATAGGCTAAGTGCTTGGTGACTGTACAGTACTGTACATGTATTCATTTATTTAAAAAAAATTTTTTTTTTTTTTTTTTTTTTTACTATATGATTTGACTTCCGTTTTTTTCGACATACGAACGGTCCTTAGGTCTGGAACTCGTTCGTAAGTCGAGGGTTCCCTGTACTCTGAAACGTGAGACATTTTTATTTGTGCACATGCCTCACATGTTTCACTGAGCTGAACTGTTGAAACAAAAAAAAGGTTATACAAACAAAACAATTGGACTTCTATTCTGTAGCTAAAGATATTTCTCCCTTCCAGGAGGCTTTATCAATTCAAAAATGTATAGATTCACCATGTCCTAGATGACTACACAAGCATAGTAAACTACCGGTAGATGTTTAATTTATTGCTCTGTTTTGACCAGATGGAGTCAAGTTTAGAGTAAAATGTTCAAGGTTCAGCTCTTCTACACTGACTGATGGATATGGACACCAGTGACCCCCGTGACCTGAAAAGCAGCAGATGGATGATGGATGATGGATGGATGGATGGATGGATTGATTGATGGATGGGTGGATGGATGGATGGATGGATGGATGGGTGGGTGGATGGATAGATAGATAGATGGATGGATAGATGGACAGATGGATGGGTGGATGGGTTGGTGAATGGATAGGTGGGTGGGTGAATGTATGGATGGATGGGTGGATGGATGATGGATGGATGGAATTTAAACAGTGATCTGCTAGTTAAAAGAAGATCTTCCTGTGTAGTTCATGTATTACTTCTAATATTCTAGTATCAGTAAGTTTAGTTCATGTATTACTTCTAATATTCTAGTATCAGTAAGTTTAGTTCATGTATTACTTCTAATATTCTAGTATCAGTAAGTTTAGTTCATGTATTACTTCTAATATTCTAGTATCAGTAAGTTTAGTTCATGTATTACTTCTAATATTCTAGTATCAGTAAGTTTACATGCTTACATGTAATTACTACTGTTTACATTTATTTACACTACTTTAATATCTACACCACTGCTGGTACATATACAGTGTGCTCTGAACGGTCTTATTTAGGGATGCCCAATGTGCCTTACTGCATATGCCACTTTTTGCCTCTACAACAACATCAACTACTACCTCATACATATACTGTGTACATTGACTCATTCGCTGCTTTGCCACTTTGCAAATGTCAATGCTAGAAACCTTTAGTTTATTTTAGTTATACTTTTTATACTCTTTTTTTATACCACTATGCAAAAAAAAAAAAAAAAACACACAGGACAGTGTTAGTTTTACTATTTTTATGCTTATGTCTATTATTATATGTTTCAGTGTTTCAATGTTTAGATGTTTACTGTTGCACCGAGGGACTGAGAGAAACGCAATTTCGGTCCTGTGTATGTCCTGTACTGTACATATTGCAGATCTGACAATAAAGTTGACTTTGACTTTGACTTTGACTTTGACTTTAGTTCATGTATTACCAGTACTGTACTTCTAATATTCTAGTATCAGTAAGTTTAGTTCATGTATTACTTCTAATATTCTAGTATCAGTAAGTTTAGTTCATGTATTACTTCTAATATTCTAGTATCAGTAAGTTTAGTTCATGTATTACTTCTAATATTCTAGTATCAGTAAGTTTAGTTCATGTATTACTTCTAATATTCTAGTATCAGTAAGTTTAGTTCATGTATTACTTCTAATATTCTAGCATCAGTAAGTTTAGTTCATGTATTACTTCTAATATTGTAGTATCAGTAAGTTTAGTTCATGTACCGGTATTACTTCTAATATTCTAGTATCAGTAAGTTTAGTGAATGTATCACTTATAATATTCTAGTATCAGTAAGTTTAGTTCATGTATTACTTATAATATTCCAGTATCAGTAAGTTTAGTTCATGTATTACTTTTAATATTCTAGTATCAGTAAGTTTAGTGAATGTATTACTTCTAATATTCTAGTATCAGTAAGTTTAGTTCATGTATTACTTCTAATATTCTAGTATCAGTAAGTCTATGTTCTGTTTCCACAGTGTACATGTATTCTTACTGAGTGGCCTTTTACTCTTGACTATTATACAATATAATTAGTTAGGAGTTATACCATATGATAAACATTAAATCACTCACTGTTACAGTAAATTATTTGACACTTGTGTCTGTGAAGTTCTACGGAGCCCGTCCGGTGACATGGTAGGAAATAAAATTATCATGTGGCCACGTGATAATTTTGCGTTCCCACACAATAATTATCACGTGGGAATGAGATAATTATTACGTGGCCACGGGATAAAAATCACGTTCCCACGCAATAATTATTACGTGGCCACGTGATAACGTATTTGAGATTCATGCAAGAGTTTGTGACTTGGCGCTATATAAATAAACTGAATTTAATTGAATTTAAAATCAGCCTTAAATATAATGATATCCAGTGTGTGCTTCAGTGGTAACATTAGTTTTACGTTGTATGTTTCACGTTTCACGCTCCGTGGATTCATCTGTCACTTCTTCCTTTGAGCCGACAGGCACCTGCTGTCAGTCTGTCCCTCTGAGGAGCAGTGGTTCGCTTGGGGACCGTCAATAAATTACTGTATTTTCAGAGTGTTTGTCAAAGCAGCACCATGTATCATAAAGTTTCTCAGTATTCTGCATGTTAATAAATCATGAATTTTCTCACCATTTAAAATCCAGAAGAACAAGATGGCACTTGTGTTTCAAAAGTACTGTAACGTTCTTTTATATCAACTTTATTTCTATAGCACATTTTAAAAACCATAGGGTTAACCAAAGTGCTGTACAATAACACAAAAGACAAGTTAATTAAAACGATAAAAAAACATACAAAGCATACAAAAATAAAAAAAATACATATACCAGTCTTACTGCAGGTGTGTTAAAAATCATTCAACCTTTATTTCATCAGGTTAATCTCATTGAGCCTCGAGGACTCATTTACAAGAGTGACCTGCTACAAACTAAAGAATGATGACAACAGCAACAGTAGAAATGTTCTTAAACAACAATAGACAAACATAAGAGAGAAATACAGATTTTTTTAAAAAAAACAAATTAAAACCAAATATTAAAGTAACAAAACATTATAAAGTAGATGTAGAAAATCAGTAACAGTAATCAGTAACAGGAACATGTCAACATTGGTTTTTGCCAGGATTCCAACAGATTCTTAAAACCATTTAGAGAGGTCGAGGCCGAGAGCTTTAAGTCTTTTTGTAAGATATTCCAGGAAACAGGAGCGGAGTAGGAGAAGGCCCTTTTGACAAGTTCAGTTCTTACTGACGGAACACTGCAGGTAATCATGTCCTGAGAGCGCACACTGTAGCTGCACTCACGCAAAGACATGTAGGAGGAGATGTATGAAGGCAACAGACCAAGAAGTGATTTAAAGATGAAAATGTACCAGTGGAAGAGTCTGTGTGAAGTTAATGATGTCCAGTTAACCAGTAAATACTGGGTGCAGTGGTGGGTATGATAATCACAGCCAGTTATGAATCTTAGAGCACCAAATGCCATAAAAGATAAGATCATGTGTTAAAAGCCAAGGAATAAAAGTGTGTTTTTAAAAGAGATTTAAAAACAGGAAGAGAGGAGGCCTGTCTGACACTCAAATCTGTAATAAGCTCTAAGATATGAACTAAGAAAAACGTTCACTAAAAACACACTACTGTATAAGCACACACTCTCAGAGGGCTTCATCAGTCTGATCACCAGATACAGATTTAAACAATACTGTACATTGAATTTACATTTATAATTCAATGCATAGTTTAAATCTGTATCTGTTGATCAAAACCAACAAGAATTACAACTCGGTGCCACAATCAAAAACGAAACTAAAAAATGGGATTTCCCAGAATACTTAGCGGTATATTAGTGTTCCATTATAGATTAAATCTGTATCCCTTGATCAAATTCAACAAGAATTACAACTCATATAGTGCCACAATCAAAAATAAAACAAAAAAATGGGGAGTAGACTGTGATGATTTCCCATAATGCTTAGCAGTATTTTAGACTAGTGTCTAGCTGCACCATGAGTCAGAAGGACGTCTGTGGTTGAGACATGCCTCTTGTATGCCATTATTTTGTGAATTACTGTAGTGAGGCTCAGAGTGTCTTCTCTGGGTTTACCTCACACAATGTTAAGACAGAAGTCACAGAGCATGGTGCAATATACGTGCTCTCTGACATCTAGAAAGTATCGGAAATATCGGCAGGTTGGTTCCGATATCCGATACTTAAATTATGCTGGTTAAATTATGCTGGTATCGGATACCGATACTGGATCGGATCGGCCCCATCCCTACTAAACAGTACACTCCTTTAGTGGACCAACCAGTTTGCTGGTTTTGCTGGTGACTGATAAAGCCCTCCAAATAGAGGGTGAAACATCTTTCCACAAACAAGAAACTGTCCAGATGACCTGACTGACCATTATTGTATTTTGTACCTGGATGATTGAGCATGAACTTTGATGCTTTAAAAGAAAGTTACAGTACTTTTGAAACACAAGTGCCATCTTGTTCTTCTGGATTTTAAATGGTGAGAAAATGCATGATTTATTAACGTGCAGAATACTGAGAAACTTTATTTATGATACATGGTGCTGCTTTGACAAACACTCTGAAAATACAGTAATTTGTTGACGGTCCCTAAGCGAACCACTGCTCCTCAGAGGAACAGACTGACAGCAGGTGCCTGTCGGCTCCAAGGAGGAAGTGACAGATGAATCCACGGAGCGTGAACGTGAAACATATAACGTAAAACTAATGTTACCACTGAAGCACACACTGGATATCATATTTAAGGCTGATTTCAAATTCAATTTAATTCAGTTTATTTATATAGCGCCAAGTCACAAACTCTTGCATGAACCTCAAATACGTTATCACGTGGCCACGTAATAATTATTGCGTGGGAACGTGATTTTTATCACGTGGCCACGTAATAATTATCTCATTCCCACGTGATAATTATTGCGTGGGAACGCGAAATTATCACGTGGCCACATGATCATTTTATTTCCTACCATGTCACTGGACGGGCTCCATAAAGTTCTGTCATTTGTGTGATTGAAATATCTCCTGGAATTTCAGGATTAACTCGGGGAAAGGTTCAAGAATTTTGTTTTCGTGAAATGCTTGTATCCCAGTGCAAGTGTCTGTGTAAAAATCCAAACACTGTGGTGCTTTGAAGCCTACACTCCTGCACACTATTTTCTGTATTTCATTTCTGGTTGTTAGGAAACATAAACAGCCGTCACTGTAAGAGACCGACGTGACTGTCATCTAAATGTTTTGTTCTGTTTTTCAGAACTCAAAGAGTGCCCAGGGCCTCGTGGGGCTGAAGAACTTAGGAAACACTGTAAGTAAACCAGGATCTCAGAAACCACGCATACTGACCTGAAAGACTAAAAAGTCATTTTATTCTCCACTGAGTCAGTCGATGTTCTGAAATTCTGTTTAGCATTGTGCTCAGAAGAACAGTTTGCTGATATGTGGCCAAGAAAGTGGTGGTCCAGCCAGTGCTTTAAGTGGAAAAAAATATGTGCCGGTTTTAATGTAATTTAATGTAATGTAATTTAATGTAATCAGCCAACTGGTTGTGTAACACTGTGAGAGGGTGCTATTTATAAGACTGAGCTGAACTTAGCACCTCAGACTGAGGAAGTCTTTTGGACGAAAGACGAAATGTTTCTACAATTTTTTTTTTTTTTTTTTTAAATGTCCAGAGGACCAGACTTAGCTTTTTTAGATTTTTCTACCTGGATTATTGAGCATGCATCAGGGTATTTTTTATGTAAATTTACAAAGAACAAAGCCAGTTCTAAATTAATTCCACATGTGCCAAATTCAAAAAGTTAGAGGCACTTTTATTAACTTCAAGGCTCATGGTGCTAAAGTGACATGAAAAACAACATAAAAATAAACATATAAAATAAAAGCTCCTGTAACACAAAGATGTGATAAGTCCCTTTTAGACGTAAGATTTTAAGAAGCTTATTATTGTTACAGTTTCCATCTGCAACATACATTTCCTTTCATTATTAGGCCTGGCCTCAACAAACTTATGCCACTTTAGCAATGACAACAACAACAAAAAACAATATAATTGAATAGCCAGCCATACATAGAGTCTCTGCATAGACATGTAACATGTGTAACGTCCATCCATCCATCCATCTTCTGCCGCTTATCCGGGGTCGGGTCGCGGGGGTAGCAGCCTAAGTAGGGAGGCCCAGACTTCCCTCTCCCCAGCCACTTGGAGCAGCTCCTCCGGGGGAATCCCAAGGCGTTCCCAGGCCAGCCGAGAAACATAGTCCCTCCAGCGTGTCCTGGGTCTTCCTCTGGGTCTCCTCCCGGTGGGACATGCCCGGAACACCTCACCAGGGAGGCGTCCAGGAGGCATCCTAACCAGATGCCCGAGCCACCTCAACTGGCTCCTCTCGATGTGGAGAAGCAGCGGCTCTACTCCGAGTCCCTCCCGGATGACTGAGCTTCTCACCCTATCTCTAAGGGAGAGTCCAGACACCCTGCGGAGAAAACTCATTTCAGCCGCTTGTATCCGAGATCTCGTTCTTTCGGTCACAACCCAAAGCTCATGACCATAGATGAGGGTGGGAACGTAGATCGATCGGTAAATTGAGAGCTTTGCCTTTCGACTCAGCTCTCTCTTCACCACGACAGACCGGTACAGCGCCCGCTTCACTGCGGATGCTGCACCTATCCGCCTATCGATCTCACGCTCCAGTTTTCCCTCATTCGTGAACAAGACCCCGAGATACTTAAACTCCTCCACTTGGGGCAGGACCTCCTCCCCGACCCGGAGAGGGCATGCTACCCTTTTCCGGCTCAAGACCATGGCCTCGGATTTGGAGGAACTGATCCTCATCCCGGCCGCATCACACTCGGCTGCAAACCGCTCCAGCGAAAGCTGTAGATCACGACCTGATGAAGCCAATAGGACCACATCATCTGCAAAGAACATGTGTAACGTGTAATTTCAAATGGTCCAACAGGTAACAAGAACTGCAGAAAAATATGTGCAAAATGAAAAATTAAAATTAAAAAAGTCATCAGGCCTGAATTTGTGGAGTCCACTGGAGGGTAACAAAAAAAGCAATCTTCACCACTTCCATCACACATCAAGAATGGAGATGGCTGGTGCTGAAAGAGGAAGCAAACACAAACAAACAAAACAGAAAAACATTAGCCATGAATGTGAGGAAATTTCATTCAATCAGGAATTTATAAGAGCCAATTACAGTACTTTGAATAATTGAAACTCACCAGCAGATGTTGAACATATACTGTATTAGAAAGTTAAAATTTAAATTCAAAATACTTTGATCCCAAAAGGGAAATTAACCGTTGTAGTAAGTGGAACTTTAAAAAGGGAGTGTGACCCAGTAGTGCTCAGTTCCCTCATTGGCCAGATGCACCGGGAGCAGGCGTGAATGAGGAGGTGCAGAGGAAGAGGTCAAAAAGGTTAGATGATGTCAGAAAAAAAGGATAAAAGTGTTAGTTTTTGACGCCAGCATTTTATGATAAAAACTGATTAAAAACAGTCTTAACACTAACAAACACTGTTGACCTGTAACTTTTATCAAACAGCGTCTTCAATTATAAACATATTGAGTAATGCTTATGATAATAACATAAAGAAGATTATTCTTCTGATTATTTAATTAGGACAAAAATAAAAAGTCTCTTGTGAAGTGATTAGTGTCCTGGTTCCAAACCAAATGAGATAACAGTATCACTGTTCTTTCTTCATGGCAGGTTTCAGAGAAAATGCAGCTGCTGATTTTAGTCACAATTAAACAGAGTCTTTGACTATCAAACATTGAATTCAATAATGCTCATTTGACACAAGGTTATTCATTTGATATAATTGAATTAACACAAAATAAAAGAATAAGAGAGTCTATTGTGATTTATTTGTGTTTTGATTCAAATTAATAAAAGAAAATGGTGTTAATGTCTTTCACTGAGATTCAGTGGAAAGGTGTGTATCACTACACTGTGATGGACTGGAGACATGTCCAGGTGTCCCCCGCCTCTCGAACACTAACTTTTGGAGATAGGTGCCTGCTCTTTACAACTCAGAGAGGAACAAGAGGGTAAAGATAAGTCATGGCTGGTTGGATAGTCAAAAATAATCAGTGTAGGTTAACAGTGTTTCTTTTTGGAGTTTGTTTTTAAATATGAAAAAAAAAAATCCTTGAATCAGTTTTTATGTAAAAGTGAGAACTTATCAGTACTAAAGGAGTCCTTTTTGTTGTTAGTGAAGGAGACGTTTTTCATCTGATGAGTGGTATTTTTCCCCACAGTGTTTCATGAACAGTATCCTGCAGTGTCTCAGCAACACACAAAGCCTGCGAGACTACTGCCTGCACAACGCACACCGCCGAGACCTTAACAACAACAGCCGCACCAACACAGCCCTCATGGAAGGTGAGAGATGAGTCACGCCAGAACAAACACGCCTCACACTCAGCTGTTCACAAGCTGCTCTTTCCAACTGAAACAAGTCAAACGTGACTCAGAGAAACAGGCTAATATTTGGATTTTGTCTGAAGAGGGACAAAGATTTTTTTTAGTTTTCATTGTTTTGGTGTGAAAGAATCTGTTCAATCTGATTTAGGTACAGAGCTGCAGTTATATGTCAGCAGTAACCTACAAATGACTGACCTCTGTGATAAGTTTGTCACGTTGCAACCAAACTTTTTTCCTGGCATTTTATGATCGACAAAGTACAAAGTAGTATATAACTGTGATGATGATAGCTAATAGTACATGGTTTTCAATTGTTACAAGTAAAAATCTGAAAAGTATGGTTTACATTACCCTGATGCATGCTCAATAATCCAGGTAGAAAAATCCAAAAAAGCTAAGTCTGGTCCTCTGGACATTCAAAAAATAAAACAAAGCAAAGCAAAAAAAACTGTAGAAACGTTTCGTCTTTCGTCCGAAAGACTTCCTCAGTCTGAGAAGCTGTGTTCAGCTCAGTCTTATAAATAGCACCTCTCACAGTGGATCAACCAGTTGGCTGATGACAGCCGAAACCAGCTGCTCACATGATCAAGGAGGACCATCAGCCTGACGATGGATCGTTAGCACCCTGATGGTTGTTTGCTATTCACAGAGGGCTGAGTGATACTAGCAATAACAGCATTGTAAGAGGGGGACAGTTGAACCCGGAGGCCTCCACCTCTGTTTAATGATGGACGGTTTCTTTTCACAAAGATGGCCTCCTTTACTCCTCTCTCAAACCATCGTTCCTCTCCTCTCTGCACCTCTCCACTGTGGGAGGGTGCTATTTATAAGACTGAGCTGAACACAGCTTCTCAGACTGAGGAAGTCTTTCGGACGAAAGACGAAACATTTCTACAGTTGTTTTGCTTTGTTTTGTTTTGTTTTGTTTTTTGAATGTCCAGAGGACCAGACTTAGCTTTTTTGGATATGGTTTACATTATTTGTATTCAGCTGCCTTTACTCTGAACCCCAATCTAAAGTCCAGTGCACCAAGATGCCTTCAGGAGTCACCTAATGCAGTGCTTTTCAATCTTTTTTGAGCCAAGGCACAGTGTTTTCATTGAAAAAAATCCCGAGGTGCACCACCAACCATAGATACACTCTCCGCCTATATTAAATATATAGTCATTCTTATCAAAGTGTCTTCAATAGGAATGAAATAAACACAAAAATGTATTTTTATCATATTTTATATTTCTTATTTCAAATTGCACTTCACAGGTCTTCAAAAACACACCCGAACAGTACCACAACAATGTGGTCTTAAATTAAAAAAGGTTGTAGAAAGGGGGGGGGCTTTTTTGATAATTTCCAAGGCACACCTGACAATCACTCGCGGCACACTAGTGTGCCTAGGCACAGTGGTTGAAAAACACTGACCTAATGAACAGTCTACCTGTTAGTACTTTAATCTCAGAATAAATTCAGCTGTTCTGTGAAGTCCTCTCTCATAACACTGATGATCAAACAGCATCATGAAGACCAAGGAACATACCAGACAGAGCAGATATCAAGTTTTTTTTATGAAGTTTAAAGCAGAGTTAGGTTATAAAACAATATCCTAAACTTTGAACGTCTCACAGAGCTCTGATCAATCCATCGTCTGAGAATGAAAGAGTATAACACAACTGCAGACTCACTACAACATGGCTGCCCACCTAAACTGACAGGCTGGTTAAATGGTAAATGGACTGCACTTATATATCACCTTTTTAAAGCTCTTTACAACACAATATGTGCCTCATGTACACATTCATACAGCACTCTACTAGATCTGTACAATGACTAATCAGAGCTTTATCACATTCATACACTGATAGGACACACATCAGAGGCAATGAGGGGTTCAGTGTCTTGCCCAGGGACACTTTGGCATGTGACTGCTGGTGGAATCAAACCCCCAACTCTTTCATTAGAAGACGACTGCTCCAACCACTCAGCCACAGCTGCTCCAAACAGAGCTTTGATTTGAGAAGCAGCTAAGAAGCTCCATGACGACTCTGGAGGAGCTGTAGAGATCCACAGCTCAGGTGGGACAGTCTGTCCACAGGACAACTGCTAGTTGTGGACTCCACAAATCTGTCCTTCATGGAGGAGTGACAAGAAGAAAACATAAGATGTCCTGTTTGGTCTGACACAAACCACGTAGAGACTCAGATCAGAACAAATCTAAACTTTTTAATCCAAAAACAAAACACTGTGTGTCAGAAAACCAACATTGCACATCACCCCAAAACAAACTGTCCCCTCTGTGAAACTTGGTGGTGGCAGCATCATGCTGTGGGGATGTTTTTCTTCATCATGGACCTGGTCAGAAACTATGAGAAGATCAGTAGAGTTTATTACAGGACAGTCCTTGAAGAAAACCTGTTAGAGGCTGCAGAAGACTTGAGACTGAGTCAGAGGTTCACCAAGCGCTTCAGTGTTTGTATGTTAGAATGGACCAATCAAAGTTCAGACCTAAGTCCAGCTGAGAGGCTGTGGCAGGACTTGAAAAGACTCTGACTCCACTTTGACTGAGCTGCAGCTGCTTTACAAGGAATGAGCAAACGTTTCAGTTCCTTGATGTTCACCTCTGGTTGAGACAAACCCCAAAAGACTTGCAGCTGACAGGACAGTGAGAGGCTGTTCTGCAATATATGGACAGGTCTCTCTTGTAAATGAGTCCTCGAGGCTCAATGGGATTAACCTGCTTAAATAAAGGTTGAATGAATGCAATATATGGACTTGTGAATTAATACAAATGCACGCCACACTTGGATACTTAGTTTTTAAATTTTTTGAAAACGTGTATCATTTCCTTCCTTTTCACCCCTGTGCACTGCATTTTGGTGTGTACTGCATTTTGGTGTGCACTGCATTTTGGTGGTCTATTACATAATCCCAGTAAAATAATTTAAAGGAGACCACATATTGGTTTTATAAATTTTTATGGTATGTCTGTGGGCTATCCAAACCATGTTCTTTCAATTTAATGCACAAAATAATTATTAGATAATAAGCTATCCCCTTTCTAGTTATGCATTTTCTGACTTCCGTTCTAAACGACCGGTTTATGATAATGAGCTCTGAAGGCCACGCCCTACAAAAATCTGTTTACATTTACTCCGCCCTCTTTAACAGCCAGTATCTCTAATCTGTTGTTGTTTTAAAATTAGCTCTTTTTTTATTACTCATTTGACTTACTGTTAGTGCTAGCTTAAGATAACTTACCGAAAGCCGTCTGCGCGCGCCGCCATTTGCAGCTCCTTTTAGCATTAGCCCACCCGAATCCGAGGCTAATGATAGCTCTTCCTCCTCCGCCCGCTTAGCTCCGCTCGTTGCATGCGGCGCTTTTGGGAGCGATCGCTGCACCAGTCCAGACACATACACAAAGTTCACAGAGTGTCTCCAGTTAATTTATCCGTATGAAGCAACCTCTGACCGGACCCCCGGACCTCAAAAGCCAGCAGCTCCCAGCAGCTCCCGCACGCAGATGGTCCCTTCGCCGGCGGTCTGCTCGTTTTATTTTTGCCGGCTGCGCGTTGGGAGCGATCGCTAATACGCTAAAAATTGAAATAAAACGTAAAAATAACAATTATACTTTATTTATAAAGCCATTTAAAACAACCACAGCTGCAACAAAGTGCTGTACACATGAAATTAAGAACATTTAAACAAAAGATGAGATGAAATCAGGAAAAACAACCGTCACTATTTTATACTGAAGTGGGTTGAGCCTAACCAGGGGTTGCTAGGTGAGGGGCTGGATTCAGGGTCGGGGTGGGTTGTCCTGGCGCTTGTGACGTCACAAGCGCGAGGATTTGAAAACGAGATGTATATATCACTGGAAAACAAATCTACTTAGAGTAAATATACCACTGGGTGCATTTCTTTGGCCCTAGGACTGTTTTTTTTATGAAGTACATACCCAAAGTTGAGTAAAAAACCCATTAAAAAGTGAATTTTGAATATGTGGTCCCCTTTAAAGTTTGTGATAGTAAATGTCAATAAATTCAATTTTCTCTCCCTGCCACATGAGTAACGTTAGTGTTTGTGTGTTGTAGAGTTTGCCAAGCTGATCCAGACCATGTGGACATCATCCAGCAGTGAGGCAGTCAGTCCATCTGAATTCAAAACTCAGATCCAGAGATACGCTCCCAGATTTGTGGGTTACAAGTAAGGCCTGTTATTATTTTACGTTATTCCTTTTTTCTGTGATTGTATAGTTTTTGGAACTCTGAGCATAACTCAGGTACATGAACACTTTGAAGAATACTTGCATTCATATAGGTCAAAGGTGATTGTAGCTGTGATTGTTGGTGTCTCGCAGCCAGCAGGACGCTCAGGAGTTCCTGCGTTTTCTCTTGGATGGCCTACACAACGAGGTCAACAGAGTCACTGTCAGGCCAAGAGGCATCATAGAGGACTTTGACCACTTGCAGTAAGTCATCACAGGCCAGCACATTTGTTGTATTTGTACATACATAAATACTCCAGTTTTAAAGTCCACTGACATCATCTTACAAATTTGCATGAAATGATAGAAGATATATATATTTTATCATTCAACTATGTTCGTTTTTGCAAACAAAATGATAAAATAATGAAAATTCCTTCCAAACTGAGTCTAAAATTAAAAACAGCTTTTCTCTCTGAAAAATCCGACTAGCGAATGCAACATTTGTGACGTAGGAAGCAGGACCTTCAGTCTTCGTCTGCCATTAACGCATATTCATTCTCAGCCAGATCACCTTTTTTATTTGTAAGACTTAAAAAAAGCCGGTTCGGTGTGTCGCATTTGGGTGTTCTAATATCATCAGTGAACAAGTGAGCCTTTTCACTTTCCCAAAAGATGTAAGACCTTCATCAAAAATGGAATAAATAAAGCAGCCCCCCCTCGGACTGAGCTCCCTGCTTCCTGAACAGGTAAGAGTCAAATACATACGGGTGCAGACCTAAATAGACCTTTTACCAGTTGACGTCATCACGCAAAGCTCGCCTGAAACGAGCGTTCTGATTGGACGGCAAAATGCAGCGGCGAATCGAAAACGGAAGTTGGGGCTAGTAGGAAGGAGCCGAGGAGCTTCGTAATGATAGCGAGTTGTAATTTAGAAGCTTGTTTTCTTAAAATAGTGAACAACCACTGGTCAAAATGCCTGAACATTGTGCCGCGGATACGAGAGGAGGTGATTGTGTGCGCTGATGGAAAATGGGGAAATCCTTCAGGCTTTTTGCGAATGTCCAGCAGGGTGAGTTAACTGTTGTGTAGTTGTCAACAACCTGTATATCCAAGCGTCAGAAATAAATGTTTTAAATTTCTCACGCCAATACTTCTGATATTTAGACTGATTTGGTTATTGTTACAGGTTTAACATCTTCTGTTAGCTGCTATAACTAGCGCCATGTCTTCATAAGAGCCGTCAGTATTAGCACAGTATGTAAACAAAAACATGACGTTTGAGTCAGTCACACAAATGTTCGTAGCGTCCTTATTTCTTATTTGATTTCTGTAAACTATGTCTTAAATTAAACCTGAGACAATTGGTGATGTTGTGATGTGAAAAATAATAACTATCCCAAGAGATACATTTATTAGCTTTCCTGGGAAAATTTAATTATGTTTGATAACGTATTTACTATTGCACTTTTGACACGCTGTTTATACAGCTTACACTTTATTAGACATAAAATGTGTGAAAATCTTAAATGTATTACAAACAATATATTTTGCATGTGAATTCCATAATGACACATACAATATGGTTGTATATTATGTTTGTTTTTGCAGACAAGGAGGTGGCTGCAACCATGTTGGAAATACATTCTAAACCAACCTGCACCCAGTTGCCTTGTACATGGACGGGACCAGCCCAAAAACAAACTGCACCTGCTACTTGGGATGAGCTGCAAGTTTTAAAGTGAGTTTAATCAGTGTTCCTGAAGAAATTTCATATTATGCTTATAACACAAATACCCAGAAAGGGACTTTCAGTCAAACTTCACCAAAAACTGGAATAATACAATATCACTTATTTTGTCTTATTCCAGTCAAAAAACTATTCAACATTTTACAATTGTAGTTCATTGTATTGTGTTGTTTTCTAGTGGCACTAGATAAGAAATAAATGCAATCACATATGTACGGTTTTGAATGTTTTCTACAATTGTAAGATCTGGAATAGTTTTTGGACATTTAAAAAAAAACACTTCTACAAACAGATATGCTAATATGTGTTTGATATCAACCACATTTTTCATGTTGGTGTCATTTAAGGCATGACATCAGCGTCGAGAAGTTTTCCAGGAGAACGCTGAACAGCCTGCGTTTTGACCCACGACATCCTGATGAGCCCATCACTGCTGGTCTTCACAAGGACATTTTGAGCGTGGAGCCATTGTTGACCTATTGCAGGTTGTAGTAGTAAACTTTAAAAACCACTAACGCTTATCTGTATTTTTCTTTAATTCTTTTATTTTGTCTACATTTTAACGCTTCATGGTTTTTTCTTTTGAGGTTTGCTGTGCCCCTGCGGTTCTTGATCCAGACCCTCCAGCAGATGAAGTATAGCTGACGACCTTGGCACCTGTCCAGTCTCCACACCATCAGAGAGACCTGCCAGAAGTTCAAAACATCTTTAAATGTCTCACAAGCACACACACATTACGTATATAAGTCACAAACAGAAACAACACATACCAGAAGATGTGTTTGTATTTGTCATTTCACTTGTTAAAGGACAGCTGCCTACAAGGTTAGAAAGTAACCTGCTAATGTGTTTTTTTAATGATGCCTTCTCTGACAACTTGGAGACTTTAGACAGTTTAATGTTTATGGGGTTCTGGTGCTAAGTCATTCTGTTGTGTCGCTTTACTACCGGTAAAAGTCAAATTAGAGCACAGTTGCTTTATATTTAAAGGTTGGTGTGTTCATTTCTAAATTTAATGTACTACAATCAATGTCTGTTTTGGGATGTGTGGACTATTTCATTAATCAATTACTGTAATAAACATGGATTTGAATACAGTATATAAATTTGGTCAAATTGGGGAGGGAATGACTGAGCCAGCTGAGGAGTGCTGTGAGTTTTCATTGGATTAGCGTGATGTCCTTCAAAAACTTCAACCAATGTGATGTCACGGTCGACAGAATTTATTTAAAATATATATATTTGGATCATGACAGGCCTGACAGGTCCATAAATGCGTGTCGGCCCAGCGGGCAAGCGAATCTTTGTGCCCCGCCGGGCCAGTTACACGCTGCCGGAAACACCTGTACTTACAAAGATATTTTTACTTTATTGCAATTAGTGATTCAACAGGCCACAACACTCCTTGTACAATACATACCTCTTCCTCAGTGTGCCCTGATTTGACATCAAACCCTTTGTCAGCAAGGAGTTGGTGGCCAGTTGCTGTTGTAAAACAAAATTAATTCATATTTGACAATAAACAAAACAGTCTTATGTATAGTTAAACTGTATGCTTATACACATTGATGACAGGATTGCTATATTTTTTTCTGTGACAGCATGTCACCGATGCTCCCAGCAAAACTGTGCGAATAACTTACAGAAACAGAGAAATGGCTGAAATGTTTTCAAAGATGCAGTGCTGTTAGACCTCAAATAATGTTAATAAAACATGTTTGTCTTGTGGAAACTACTACTGTATATTTTTTCAACGCAGAAAGAGTTCAAATGATAACAGGCTAACAGTGCAGTGGTCTGTTCATTTTTATAGAGCTGCACAGTGTTTGATGACATTTTACTCACCTGTTATTTCTTCAGGGGGGTTGAAGGAAGACTCTCCTTGCATGTCGCAGGTTGAAACTTCAACACAGGCAGCGGACTGAGGTATAGCCAGGTCTAGTAGAACTAGCTAGCTGCTAGCTTATCAACTGTCCAGTAGCATTCTGCTGCGGGAGGTTGTTCTCTGTTTTGTCTGTTTCCCATATCCAAGATGTAATGTAGGAACGTAATCCACGGAGTTTGGCCATGCCAGATAAAAAATGCTGAATACACACTTTGCTGCTTTGTGTCAGGGTGAAGTCCTGCCGGCGAAGCGCTTGAAGCCATAACTTCCTTCTTTTAGTCACTTTACTCGACTTTCCTAGAGGGACTTGGTAAAACGAACAAGTCTCACCTTCTTTTACTCGTTTACGTTGCCTCGAACAATTATAAACACAATAAAAGTCATATTTCCCCACCGCGACCGTTGGCAGTAATGAAAACACTCCGACGTTAGCCCTAGCTTCCGGTTGATTCTCGAAAAATGCAAGTGCGCATGCGGGATGACGTCAACTGGTAAAAGGTCTATTAGAACCTGCTGTTTCTGCTCATCTAACTTCCTGCTTCCAAAACTAAAGACAAATAGCTCAAATCTTAAATTAGATTGATAATTTTGTTGTTGTATTTCTTGTTTGCATGAATATTTATATGGGGCATTCTAAAGACGTTCTCCTTCCTACGTCACAAATGTTGCATTCACTTGTAGTCGGATTTTTCAGAGAGAAAAGCTGTTTTTCATTTCAGACTGTTTGGAAGGAATTTTCATTATTCTCAAGGGGCGGCCGTGGTGTAGTGGTAATGGCAGTCGTCTCCCGATCGGAAAGTTGGCGGTTCGACTCCCGGGACCCGCACCATGTGTCGTTGTGTCCTTGGGCAAGACACTTAACCCTGAGTTGCTCCCGGTAGGACTGGAAAGCACCTTGCATGGTAGTCTGCCGCCACCGGTTTATGAATGTGTGTAGCATTCAATATATGTGTAGCACTTTGAGATTTTCAGTAATGAAAAGTGCGTTATAAATTGAATTAATTATTATTATTATTATTATTATTATTATTATTATTTTATCATTTTGTTTGCAAAAACGAACATAGTTGAATGATAAAATATATATATATATCTTCTATCATTTCATGCTAATTTGTAAGATGATGTCAGTGGACCTTTAAGTCCTGTACTTACTAGAAACTAGAGCCTGACTTTTATGGAAATTTGGGCTATCGCCGATATTGGGAGGGGAAGGCGACTGCCGATAACCGAGATAATGGCTGATTTTTTGCTTTGCTTTGCCCACCCTCAAGGATCTAAGAAAACAGCGAGTGGAGCAAGGCTTGTTTATTTAACGCAGCTGTTAGCATCCATGAAGCTAAACTAATCATCTTGCATTATACCGCACTTTTCATTAATAAAAATCTCAAAGTGCTACAACAATAAAACAAGTGATAAAATCTAATAAAATCAATAATGATATCAACTAAGATTAAAGACAGAATAATGTGGAGGCAGAATAGGCCTGCTTAAAAAATAAATAAATAAATAAATAAAACAAGTGATAAAATCAAGTAAAATCAATAATACTATCAGCCAAGATCAAAGATAAAATCATGCGGAGGCAGAATAGGCTTGCTTAAAAAGAAAAGTCTTTAAACCGCTTTTAAAGTCAACCAGTGACTGTGGAGCTCTCAGGTAGTCAGGGAGGGAGTTCCATAGGCGGGGGGCAGCCACACAGAATGCCCGGTCTCCCATGGTCCTTAATTTGGTTCGTGGAATGTGAAGTAGATTACTGTTCTGTGATCGTAGAGACCGGGTGGATGAATATGGTGCAAGAATGTCCTTTAGATAGTCAGGTGAAGTTCCGTGTAAGCATTGGTGTGTGATGAGAGCAGTTTTGTACTGAATTCTGTAGGTGACAGGAAGCCAATGGAGGTTATGGAGAATGGGTGTAATATGTTCAAATTTACGAGCTCTCAATAAAATCCTTGCTGCACTGTTTTGAATATATTGAAGTTTCTGAAGATTTTTGCCAGGGATTCCAATAAACAGGGAGTTGCAGTAGTCGAGCCTGGAGGAGACAAAGGCATGGACGAGCTTCTCAGCATCGGAAAAAGTCAGAGATGGGCGAAGTCTGGAGATGTTTCGAAGATGGAAGAAGCAGGTTTTAAACAGATGCTTAGTCAGAGTCAGAGAGTCTTTATTGTAATTTGCACCGCATGTGGTACATGTGATGAAAACGAGATTATGTACACAGGGTCCCAGTTACATCCAACAACAAATGCAAGAGAAAAACAGTAATAACATCTAGGATTAACTAAGAGAAACATCAACTAGTAATACACTAAGCCCTAATGTAGTAGAAAAACATCATTATAAACAGCAGCACGAACATGAGTCTGTATGAGCAGATGGTCACAGATGAACACAGCAACAAGAAAACAGATCAGCATCAGCATGATGTGATATTTTGCAGTGTTTATTCATATTGATTATTTATTCATGAGTCTAACAGCCTCAGGGTAGAAGCTGTTCCTCAGTCTAGTGATTAGTCCCACTGTGCTGCCTTTTGTTCAAAGACAGTAATAAGGTCATCACGTGAGTAAGTTACATAATAATAATAATAATAATAATAATGTCACATTTGTCATCTGTGTATGTTTCCATACAAGACGAAATTAGTCTCTGCATTTAACCCATCCACCACCAGGTGGGGCAGTGGGCAGCTATTGAAAGCGCCCGGGGGGCAATTTGGGGATGAGGTGTGCCGCCCATAGTTAATAATTAGTTTAAGCAAATTCTTGCTAAAATCTGTTCAAATGTTTTGAGTTTGAATCTCAGTCAGAGTGAGACATCTGAGCTTCATCATACTGTATGTGTAGCACGTGAGGTAGTGAGTGCTCTCACCACACAACAGTCTTTGACGTCGTTTCTCTGGTAAAACAAATACTTCAGAAAATAAGGGAGAAAACGGCTCATATACACGATTGTGCCTTGGGAGAGTTTCGTCTTTTTACAAATTCATAAATAAAAGGTCTTTAGTAAATACAGAAAGCAAGTCTTGTCTGAGAACTGCTTTTATTTTGTTCACTGTCTAGCTTCACATAGTCAGGTGTTGTGAGGACAGCATACCCACACTAACGTTAGCTTGCTAACTTAAGAGGCTTGTAGCAAATGACAAGCAGGTTGGAGGATTGAAGATAATTTATTGTTGTTTTTGTTTTACAGATCAGTTAAAATAAATTTACCATGCTGTTTTCAGTAAATTATGCTACACAGTTTTGCTCCCTACTTTGTCTGTGCTGAACGTCAAAAGTGAAACTTAAGTGAACGGCCATGACTTGAAAGTAGTCTTCATGCGCCCTCTGCTGGATGCATTGTACAATTACTGCTGGTTCCAGCATTTCAGGGGTGAAAATTAGAAGTGCTTATATCGTTCCATAATGGGACAATTATCACAGAGACTGATAGGTCCCCAAACATCTATATCGACCAAAATTCTCAGCCCTGCTGATCTATTTGGTCAGGCTCTGCTAGGAATCATTTGCTTAGGTGAAAGAAAATCAGTTTGTTCAGAAGGCTCCATTCAGGACAGCACACATCATCAGGCTTTAGCTTGTCTTTGTGTCACTCCTTTACCTCTTTGGTAATTTGTTGCCTCTTTGGAGGCCAAGAGATATTTTTTTCTATTCTTTGAAGTAATTTTTAGCTATTTAACAATGGCTTTGTTGACGTTTCGCATTAATCTAGGAAAAAAAGATTCACTACCAAAACATTCAAAAAGTATTTTAATTTTTAACAAAGTTTTAAGGCAAGCATCCTTTAAAAGAAATTGTGCCACCTAGATCTTAATAATAAAGTGGGTCAAGTCATTTTGTGCCATCATTAGTCATGTTTTTATTGCATCAGAGCACCTAATTGTTCATGTTTATGCCTACATCGGTTTTTGTCCATCTTCTAATGATCAGCTTCATAACAATCACTTCAGGAGGTTTGGTGTCAGAAACTTGCTAAAGGTTTTAGGCAAATCGACAAAGGACAAAATAAGACTTTAAAAGAGTCCTTCAGCTTCCACAGCTACACTGACATGTATGTCTTATTGAAATTAGCACTCACTTTATAAATGTGATATTTAATATAGTCATTATGTCTTGTTTTTATATTAGGATAAAATTATTCAACTTGTAGTCTTCTATTGTATTTATTTTTTACATCACTATGCATTGTTAAAAAAAAACAGAACAAAATAGCATCAACATGGACAAGAAATGGAAACATCTTTATCAAAACACATGAAGGGTCCCAGGCAAAAATGATAAAAGAGCTGAAGGATCTGGAAATTTTTTAATGAACTCAGGAGATGACAAATTACAAATCAATGAAACAACTCACACACAAAATGGACATAATATACAGTGAAATGAACAAATACATTAAAACATGACAACATACGAAGACTCGGAACCTAAAATATATAATGTTGAAAATGTGATTGATGCAAAAAATTTTCCTGTAATAAAAGATAGTGAATATTGTCATATCAATATATCAAATGGAGTTCTCTCTATTGTTCACTTTAATAGCAGAAGTATAAATGCAAATACTGTATATCCAAAATAACAGATTACTTAAAACAGTTAAATAGAACTTTTTCGATAATAGCACTGTCAGAGACATGGCTCAATGATGAAAACACAAATAATATTCACATTGAAGGGTATGAATTATTTCATATGAACAGAAATAATAAAAGAGGTGGTGGAGTTGCTCTATTTGTTAAAAAGGAAATAAAATGTAAATTAAATAGTGAAATGTCAATAATTGTTGATATTATGGAAATGATAACAATAGAAATAATAAACAAAAACGATAAAAACATAATAATAAGTTGTGTATATACTGTAGATCACCAGGATCAATTATAGAAATATTCACTGGTAAAATCTTGGAGCTATTGGAGAAGAGTTTTAATAAAAAAAAGTTTTTTTTTTGTGTGGAGACTTTAACATTGATATGGGAAATCAAACAGATTCAAATAACATCAGTACATTTATAAACTCAATGTACAGTTTAAATATGTATCCACTGATATCAAAGCCAACAAGAATTACATCTCATAGTGCCACAATAATTGATATTTTCACAAATATAACAAATGGGGATGTGATGGGTGGTATTTTAACGACCGATTTAACAGTTTTCACAATCTATAAAAATGATCAAATCATCACAAAAGCAGTTGCAACGAAGAAAAAGATCATAAACACATCAAAAGAAGTTTTGGAAAAATTAAAAGAGGATCTAGATAAACAAGACTGGAATGAAGTGTATAATCTTGAATCTTGAAGTGCATAATCTTTTTTATGTTTTACTCTTTTTATATACATATATGGATCTTGTATTGTATCTGAAATAAAGAAACTACTACTACTACTGTATGTTGATGATGTGAACAGATCATATGATGAGTTTATGAATATCTTGGAAGCTCTGTATGAAAAGAATTGTGTGCAAACAAATTATACAAAGAGAAATATCGTTGACCAACCATGGATGACAAAAGGGTTGAGAAATGCTTGTAAAAAAAAAAGAATTATTTGTATTCATGTTTCTTGAAATTGCGAAGTCAGAACGCTGAAGAAAAATATAAAAAGTATAAAAATAAATTAGTAGGGATTATAAGGAAACATAAGAAAGAATATTATAGTAAATTATTAGATAAAAGTAATGGTGATATGAAAGCAACATGGCGAGTAATGAATAGTGTTCTGAAGAATCATAAAGCAAAAACTGGTATTTCAAAATATTTTGTAAAAGACAACGATGAAGTTCATGATGAAAATGAAATTGTAAATGGATTTAATCAATATTTTGTGAATGTTGGATCAAGCCTTGCAGCTAAAATACCAAAAGTAGATAATAATGTGAGCCATTCAATTACAGGTTGTGCAAATAGTATTTTTCTAAATGGAACTAACAAAGAGGAAATAATGAATGTAGTAAAAAATCTTACAGACAAGAGATCAAAAGACTGGGTGGACATGGATATGATGTTTGTAAAGGACATAATGAGCCATGTTATTGAGCCGTTTACATATATATGTAATTTATCATTTTCAACAGGAATATTTCCAGATAATATGAAAGTAGCTAAGGTAGTTCCTCTTTTTAAAAATGGTGATAAATGTGTGTTCAACAATTATAGACCTATATCCTTGTTACCACAGTTTTCAAAAATTCTTGAAAAACTATTTGTGAACAGACTAGATCAATTTATAGATAAACAAAATATTCTAAGCAACAGTCAGTATGGGTTTAGAGCAAAAAACTCTACATCAATGGCTCTCATGGAATTAATGGAACAAATAACTACTGCTGTCGATCAAAAACAATATTGTGTCAGTATTTTTGTTGATTTAAAAAAAGCATTCGATACTATTGATCACACCATTCTCCTTGAAAAATTGAACAAATATGGTATTAGAGGACCAGCATTACAGTGGGTATCTAGCTATTTGAAAAGATAGGAAACAATTTGTACAAATAAATGATGTAAGATCTGACCTCTGTAATATCACATGTGGAGTTCCCCAAGGCTCTGTACTTGGACCAAAGCTATTTATTTTATATGTGAATGACTTGGTAAATGTGTCAGGACTCCTTAAATGTGTACTTTTTGCTGATGATACCACATTTTTCTGTTTAGGTGAAGATATAGAACAAATGTTGGAATTGATAAAGACAGAATTTGTCAAAATACAAACTTGGTTTAAAATCAATAAATTATCATTAAATCTAGAAAAAACTAATTACATGATATTCAGTAATAAAAAGAAAACTGTTGATGTTCCACTCAAAATTGAGGGTGTTGAGATTTGTAGAGTGAGTGAGGTGAAGTTTTTGGGTGTTATCATTGATGACAAACTGACATGGAAACAACACATAAATTCTGTAAGAATAAAAATAGCTAAATCGATTGCAGTACTGTACAAAGTCAGAGACCTATTGAATGATAAAGCTCTGTATTTGTTGTATAACACAATCATTGTTCCACACTTAATCTATTGTATTGATGTTTGGGGGAATGCGTGTAAAACAATCACAAAGCCTATTTTTGTATTACAGAAAAGAGCTGTAAGAATTATCACTAGAAAACATTACCGTCATCCATCAAGTACATTATTTTATCAACTGAAGTTATTGAAGTTCCATGATTTGGTAGACTATAATATTTTATCAGTTATGTATAGGGCTCAAAATAATGCATTACCTTTAAATATCCAAATGCATTTTGTTAAAAGACAAAGTTGTTATAATCTTAAGGGGACAGAGATGTTTGTAAAACCACAATTCAGAACTAGTTTGAAGGGACGTTCTACCTCAATCCAGGGAATTAGATTATGGAATGGCTTGGAGAATGTAGTTAAAAATGCCAAGTCAATGTTTACATTTAAGAAAATGATCAAAACAAATTTGTTAAAAAAAAATGAAATAGCGTAATGTGTATTGTATTAGTTAGAAAATTAGAAAGAGTTAGTCATTTTGTACTGTTGGTGGAAGATTATTATTGTTTAATCTGATTGTTTGAAAAAAGGGGCAGATATAATAAGATTTATTCTTCTTTCTGCTACCTTTCATTTTTTTATATTTTGTACGTTATCATTTATGGGATTGTCTTGTATTGTGTTTCTTTTGTAAAAAAATGAACAAATTTAATAAACATAAACATTGTGGGATTTACACAAAATGGCCCAATCATAGAACATCTCTGGCCTCATTTCAAGACTAAGTTGTACAAAGTGCTGGTCATAAAATTAGAATATCATGAAAAAGTTTAATTATTTTAATAATTCCATTCAAAAGTGACACTTGCATATTATATTAATTCGTTACACACAGACTGATATATTTCAAATGTTTATTTATTTTAATGTTGATTATAACTGACAACTAATGAAAACCATTCAGTATCTCAGAAAATTAGAACATTGTGAAAAGGTTCAATATTAAAGACAACTGGTGCCACACTCTAATCATCTATTTAACTCAAAACACCTGCAAAGGCCTTTAAATGGTCTCAGTCTAGTTCTGTAGGCTACACAATCATGGGGAAGACTGCTGACTTGACAGTTGTCCAAAAGACGACCATTGACACCTTGCACAAGGAGGGCAAGACACAAAAGGTCATTGCTGAAGAGGCTGGCTGTTCACAGAGCTCTGTGTCCAAGCACATTAATAGAGAGGCAAAGTGTTGTGTTGTGATGTGTTAGAAAAAAGTGTACAAGCAATAGGGATAACCGCATCCTGGAGAGGATTGTGAAGCAAAACCCATTCCAAAATGTGGGGGAGATTCACAAAGAGTGGACTGCAGCTGGAGTCAGTTCTTCAAGAACCACCATGCTCAGACATATGCAAGACATGAGTTTCAGCTGTCGCATTCCTTGTGTCAAGCCACTCTTGAACAAGAGACAGCGTCAGAAGTGTCTCGCCTGGACTAAAGACAAAAAGGACTGGACTGCTGCTGAGTGGTCCAATGTTATGTTCTCTGATGAAAGTACATTTTACATTTCCTTTGGAAATCAAGGTCCCAGAGTCTGGAGGAAGAGTAGAGGCACAGAATCCATGTTGCCTAAGGTCCAGTGTCAAGGTTCCACAGTCAGTGATGGTTTGGGGTGCCATGTTTATGCCATGCCATATTTAGGGATGCCCAATGTGCCTTACTGCATATGCCACTTTTTGCCTCTACAACAACATCAACTACTACCTCATACATATACTGTGTACATTGACTCATACGCTGCTTTGCCACTTTGCAAATGTCAATGCTAGAAACCTTTAGTTTATTTTAGTTATACTTTTTATACTCTTTTTTTTATACTAGTATGCAAAAACTCAGGACAATATTATGTTCATTAAATGTTTAATGTTTTAGTTTTAGAGTTGGTGTAAATTTTCATACTCTTATACCACTATGCAAAAAACTCAGGACAGTGTTAGTTTTACTATTTTATGCTTATGTCTATTATTATATGTTTCAGTGTTTCAATGTTTAGATGTTTACTGTTGCACCGAGGGACTGAGAGAAACGCAATTTCGGTCCTGTGTATGTCCTGCACTGTACATATTGCAGATCTGACAATAAAGTTGACTTTGACTTTGACTTTGACATGTCATCTGCTGGTGTTGGTCCATGTGTTTTCTGAGGTCCAAGGTCAACACAGCCATCTACCAGGAAGTTTTAGAGACTTCATGCTTCCTGCTGCTGACCAACTTTATGGAGATGCAAGCTCTGTCCCAAACCAGCAGCTGCATACTTTGAAGGCCGCTGACGTCACAGCGATGCGCCGAGGCCTGTCCCAATTTCGAAGACTCCTTCAACGCGGCCCACGAATGCGGCCTGCTTTTCCCCGAATTTGAAGGCCAGATACTGTGTATCCTTTGCAGCCCACCCTATCTTAAGATGCATTGCGGTCTCAGAAAATTCTGGATGTAATGGTGGACGAAGTAGCGATGGAGTACACTTTTCAGTATGAAAAGTACACTTTGTAAGTATGTTCAAATCTGGGATTAAAAAATTAAAAGCCTAAAGCGGTTATGATTTAAAGCAGATGATAGGCTTTTGCCATTTGCGTAGACATTTTTTTTGTAGTATTTTTTGTCGGAGATCAGCTCGTATGGCGGGTCCCGTGGTATTTTCACTGCTAAGCTAATTTTACTTTTTTTTTATTTTTAAGGGAGCATGGAGCAGACCGAAGCTTTTATTAAGCTTCAGAATGAAAACAGCCACCTTTTCATGAGTGCAAAACAATCTGCAGCTGTGGCATGGAGGTACAAGAATGAATCAATTTATTCATCTTGTGCTTCTGAGTAGTTTCATTAACCTTCATACTGAACATGACCTGTGATCTTAATGAAGTACAGCTCCTCTTGTGTTGTGCTGTGAAAACTACAGTTTTTCTAAGACATTATTTTCCACGGTTCCCTCTTCATTAATTTTATGTTGATGTTATTAGGGTAATTTTGGAGAAGATGGGCCTGCAGGACAAGGTAACTCCTCTGCAGACAAAAAAGAAATAGGATAACCTAAAAAAAATAAATACAAGTATGTGCATGTGTAATGAAGAATATAATTTGTACGTGCAGCTGTTAATACATGTAAAGTTAAAAAAAAAAAAGTTTATTGCTCTTTTTTTGCCAACTGTGATGTTTCCTCTGTTCAGAACTGCAAATATCCAGGCAGGTCAGGGGAAGGAGTTAGTGGGAAGCCTACTGCTGTGACTTGACCCTGGTTTGTCCTCATGGATGAGGTTTTAGGACAGACCTTCCACTGCACCTCCTGTCCTAACTGTCTCCATCACTGAGGACACTCCAGGTCCAAGCGCAGCAGTGGATGAGACGGGGCTGAGGAACAAAGAGGAAGAGAGACGGGGAAGAAAGAGGCAGCAGGACAGAGAGGATGATTTATTTCAGTTCATCAGAAGAGATGAAGCAGCAGAGAGAAGAACAAATGTAAGTAGAGACAGAATGGAGAGGCTTTTCACAATTCTCAAAAGAATGAGCAAATAAATGAATTAATTCATTGTTGTATTTTTGATGTTCTTGAAAAATGTGCTTTTTGTATTTGAAAAATAAAGTGATTACAAAAACTAGTATTGTCAATAATTCATTTTATTAACAGTAAGTTTATTCAAAGCCCTTTGAGGCGGGACACCACCTCCAGGTCCTCTGGGTTTTCAGGCAGGTGGATGACCTGATGGTGAATGGACACCACCTCTTCTGTATGATGGACGATGCAGTGGACAGTAGAACGAGGCGTCCCAAACACTCCTGAGACCACTCTGCAGGATGCTCCACCTGCCAGCCAGAAAACAAACACCAGGGTCTCAGCTGTAGCACCCCAACCATGTCATGGATCCAGGTCCAGGAGATGAAGCAACACCTCCAGAGACTCCCTGCTTCATCAGAAATCCAGTCTAGGATCTTCTTGGTTAAAGTAACAGTCCAGGACTGGGACACTCAGGTTAATCCTCCAGTACAGGGGTCTGGTCTGGTTCAGGAAATGTAGAGAACAACAAAAACATTATTACCCGTATTTTCCGGTGTATAGGTCGCCCCCTTTTATGGTTTTTTTTCAAGGCCGGCGACCTATGCTCATATATGGCTTGTTATCACTTTCGGTGAAACACATTTTTAAATCCAGCTCATTTCACAATTACGTTCATTTATTAAGGAAAAGTTCAGCTCAGACACATATTTGCTATAATTTTTATCAAACAAATAATTGTTTTTAAGTGTTAATCTTCTTAAAAGCCTTGCTGTGCGCTCCTGTGGCAGACATTTGCAGCAGAGCTAAACGTAGGTGCGACCTATACACCAGTGCGACCTATCTAGGGATTTTTCCAATCTATTGGTGATAATTGGACAATGCGACCTATACACAGGTGCGACCTATACACCAGAAAATACTAAATAATAATAAATGAACGTAGTTTAAGATTTAATTTTTTTTACAAGATAACAAAGCATTATAATAATGAGGCTTAAGGTAAATATACTGATGCTCAGTGAAAACACTTCAGTGCTGTTTTATTAATGAAATGAAAGAGCCTGTTTTAAACATTTTTACAGCCACTTTATGTACCAATGGATTTTATACAATAAAATATTGGAAAATGTTGTGCTTTATTCTAAATTTAAGATAAGTTAAAGATTATAATACATGTATATTAAATTTTATTAAATAATTAATAAGATAAATTAAAATTTTATTTATTATGCACAAGTTAATAAAGTTAATACATTAGTCAGTCACTGAAATTATCCATGAAACCAGCTGAAGTTAACATTTATTCCTTTAAAGTTTTGTAGACAAAAAAAAGTAAGTTACGTGGATATGATTGTCTCTCAGCAGAAGATATAAAACATGCCGCCAGTGGCGACAAAGTTATTTCCTCTAGAATTAAAAAAAGCAGTAAAAACAACTAAATTTAGATCATCATCTTTATTTATAAAGTGCTTTAACACAGCCACAGCTGAAGCAAAGTGCTAAACAACAGTTAAAAACAAGATAAAAAGAGAGCATTTAAAAAACAGCTATAAACCCAAGCACACAAAACACAATAAAACGACAAGTTAAACAGATAAAATCAATATCACTAAAAATGAAGTAAAATCAAGTCTCAGTTGGGTTGAAGGCCAATGAGTAGAGATGAGTTTTAAAAATGGACAGTGAGGGGGCCTGTCGAACGTGCACAGGCAGAGCTCTTTTCTTCCTTCAGCTAAGCGCCGTCACGGTTGGTGACGGGACATACGTCGACGTAACCTTGAAGGCTAGACCTGTCCCCGACTTCCGGTCAGAGTACGCACTAGAAAAGCTCAAGAATTTCAGTATACTCACTTAGTGCCCAATGATAGATGACATATCATTAGACTCGTGTCACTGATACGTTAAACGACAGTTAAATTTATTCTATAACAATCTGTGTCTGTGTGCAGCGCTTGTTTATTACATTCGTTTGTCCAGCAAATTATTGTATAATTCTATACTTAATACTTAAACATGTTTTGCTTTGATACTATTTATTATATACCATGTTTTAAATACAAAGTCAACCGTTGTACAAAGTTTGTTGTTCATTTATTCAAATATAAGCATCAGATATATTTGGAAATGTTCATTATGCTTAAAAATCAAAATAAATTGATGATTACATTGTACTAATTGGTGTACATTGGGTAAGCACAGCATACCCACTACAGAAATGTAGACCATGCTTCATTTATCATTACAAAAAGACCGAAGTTATTTAGTAAATGAACAGGCTGCATATTGGTTGTGGTGATGTGCTTTCAACATGGTTAACCTTTGAAATGCATTACACCTCTTGTTGTCTCTCAAACAATTCCATGCTTAGATACATTTTGACTAGCAAACCATTTTTAAGGATCATTAGACACATAAGACAATGTTCTTGTTAAAAATTTGGAGTTGTAATTTCTCAACTGTGCTCTTCTTTCAGAGATGAAGAGAAAGGGAAGAAGATGTGGAGTAAATACCTGGAGAGAGAAGATAGTAAGATAGTTGGTGAGTTTAATGATTCAAATGTTGTTTTATTGGTTTTCTGACCACGACCAGTATTTTTTGGCAAACTGAAGCTTCATTTTTATCATA
>JBBPBX010002253.1:37791-50962 GCA_038048925.1 Garcialebias charrua | reverse complement strand
GAGGGAATATTTATATTTTCTTCATGTCTTGCCTCTTAATTAATCATCAGAGGTTTATTTGCTGTAATCTTGCAGATCTGTTTGTGGGGCAGCTGAAGAGCTCCCTGACTTGCAGCCAATGTGGTTTCTGCTCCACTGTGTTTGATCCTTTCTGGGATCTATCTCTACCTATCTCCAAGGTTAGACATCACCCCCCCCCCCCACACACACACACACACACACACACACACACACACAGCCAGATAAATGACAGTCATAACCAAACACTTGTCATTGTACTGTATTAGTGATGTGAAGCCTACTTATTTTCTTTGTTGGTTGTTTATCTGGTTACTGATAAAATTGTGATATATTATGATATAGACTTTCACCAACCTTAACAAGTTACTTGGTTTCCTTGTCTTTATTTGTGCTTTGCTTTGTGTGCTATTTGTCTGTTTCGTGGTTGTTATTGTGCGTGCTAATGTCAATGCATCTATGTTTGTGCTTAGAAGGGCTACGGTGAGGTGAGTCTGATGGACTGCATGCGTCTCTTCACAAAAGAAGACATCCTTGATGGGGACGAGAAGCCGGTATGTATTCATGTCCAACAACTGGCTGTTGTAATAATTCTCTTTGAAGTCAGCACACACTTACATAATATCAATAAATGTAGAAGTGGGCATTATTCAAGTTTTCTATTGTTGTTAAATTTTAATTCCATTCAGTTTATTTATATATCTCCAAGTCGCAACAGAAGTCATCTCAGGGCACTGAACAGAAATATTCACATACATTATCTTTTTTTTATTTTTACAAATCTTTTTATTAACACAAAATATAAAACAACACAATAATCACACTACGCCATCAAACACAAACAGAAATATCAAAGAACAATTAGAATAATAAAAAGCGCAGTCCTAAATATATGTAGATTTTTCCCCCCTCATTCCATACAAATACACCCACAGAACAGTGAACAACATCACCATGAAAGAAAGAAAAAAAAAAGGGGGGGGGGGTGTTCAGGTGACAGGGGACATTCCCATCCATCTAACTATCAGACTTGACTCCAAAGGACAAGATAAAGGTAGAAGAAGTAGTACATAATTGTGATAGTAATAAGCACCAGCCGCAGACGGACCGCCCTGTCAGTCTGGGACATTAGGGGAATTCATATTTCTAAGAGTTGTTAACAGGGGGCTCCACAACCCCAAAAATCTCGCAGAGGAGCCTCTTAGAGTAAAACGGATGTTTTCGAGTTTAATGAAATACAACGTATCTCGAAGCCAGTGGGTATACGAGGGAGGTCGAGGTGACCTCCATTTTGAAGTAATCACTCTCCGCGCCAAGAAAGTTAAGAATGCCAGGGAGGATCTTTGAGTGGAGGTCAGGTTGGATTGTGGAGGCACAATTCCAAATAAAGCAGTCAATGGGTTAGGGTCCAACTTCTTTTTAAAAATGTCTGACAGAATGGCAAAGACTTTAGAGCAATAATGAAAGAGTTGAGGGCACAGCCAGATTGTGTGGATCAAAGTACCGGTAGCTGGGGAATGTTGGCATCTATCACAAGCAGGGGAAACATTGGAATAAAACTTGGCCAGACGTGCTTTAGTGTAATAAGTACGATGTACAAGTTTACATTGAATTAGATTATGTTTAGCACATATTGAAGACTTGTGCACAGAAGACGGGATTTGTGTCCAAACATCATCTGAAATGTTCTGTCCCAGGTCTTCTTCCCAAAGCAATCTGATGGAGTCAAGGGTTTGTGGGCGTAGAAGTGTGATTTGATTATATATGTGAGAGCTAGCCCCCTTCAGTTTGATTTGTGGTTTTAGAAAGAGGGTGAATCCATGGGAAGGTTAGGGAAATTTGAGTAGTTGCTACGCACCTGCAGGTATCTAAAAAAATTGGTGGCGCGGGATGTCAAACTTCTCTGAGATTTGTTGGAACGATGCAAAGATATTATTAATATATATATCATGAAAGGTTGAGAGTCGCGCCCTCCGCCAACATAGGAAAATACCATCTGTGAGCGAGGGTGAGAAAATATGATTTGCAGCTATAGGAGCAAAAACAGATATAGATTGCATTTGCAAGCCAAAATACCGCCTAAACGGCCTCCACACCCTTAGGGATCCCTCAACTATCTCACTAGAGACATAAGGTTTAGTTAAAGACTGTAACGGTGAATATAGCAAAGCTGCCAGAGACACAGGCTTTACAGAGTTGGCCTCCATAATAACCCAGGTTGGGGAAGTGGGCTATCTGCCTCAAGCCAATATTTGAAGAGTCTAATATTTGAGGCCCAGTAATAATATCTAAGGTTTGGTAAGGCCATACCCCCAAGCCCTTTAGGTCTTTGTAGGAATTGGGTACGTATACGAGGGGCCTTCCCATTCCAGAGGAATTTGGTAATTATACCGTCGAGTTTGTTAATAAAGGACCGCAGGAGAAAAATAGGGATGCATTGAAATAAGTAGGAGAAACGTGGCAGGATGTTCATTTTGATCGAGTTAACCCGAGCAGCCAGCGAGGGACTAAGCACCGACCAACGATCAAAGTCCTCCTTAATATGCACTAGTAAAGGGGGAAAATTAGCTTTAAAGAGATCCTTGTATTTGGAAGTAACCTGGATTCCTAAATACTGTAGGTAAAACCATGATCCACGATCTTGAATGGTAGTGTATGCAGTGGGTAATTCTTTGCTAATGCATTAACCGGAAATAGTTCACTTTTGTTGAGGTTTAATTTGTAGCCTGACAGTTGCCCAAATTTACCAAGTGTAGTAAGTACAGCAGGAACAGAAATATCCAGGTTGGAGATGTATAAAAGGAGATCATCCGCATATAAAGAAACTTTAGTTTTAACGTCATTCCTCTCTATGCCTATAATGCTTCACATACGGTACATTATCAAAGCCAATTAGTAAAAGTATCTAAGAAAACCAGCAGATTCCATTGAATCATCCCTTCGTCACAGTCTCTCATCCTGAGCAAGCATAAAGGCAACAGTGGAAAGGAAAAACACTCCATCAGAACCAGGCTCAAAATGAGCTGCCATCTACTTTGACCAGCTGGGGTTCATTAATAACCTGAAACATTGTACATTTAATCTGTGATATTAAAAGACAGTGGTGGCACAGCTAATCAAAAAGTTAGCTTCACTAATTCACTAATGAAAAAAGTTGCTTCTCTTAACACTAAACTCCTAAACAAAGCTAAAAATAAAGTGCTAGCTTTTATCATCCACTGCTGTCTCTGACACAATAAGTCTATCTGTAATGTGATAACATTGTAAGTGAACACAACTCAAAATGGTTTATAAATCACAAGTAAAGTGTCCATGTTCCGTTCAGAGGCGAGCTTTCAGAAATGAATCTGGTCCATCAGAACCAAAGAGGCTGAGCAGAACTCTGCTGTGCTGAAGCAAAGTGATGCAGTGTGTCAGACGTCTACCTCGAGTCATTTATTATAATCAATTAACTCACTTTGGCAATCCTCTTTGTGGTTAACTACTTTTATAAACTAAATACAAACTTGCTGTAAGTCAGCATCAATATCCTCTCAGTAATAAATCTGTTTGCATTAAACTAAAGGTGTGTGAAATGCATGAGAGAGTCATGTCCCAGTGACAATGTGAGCGTTGCAAAACATGCTGGGTAGGAATCAATTCAATTCTATTCAGTTTATTTATATAGTGCCAATTCACAACAAAGTTGTCTCAGGGCACTTTACAGGAACATTCACATACATAAAAAAAAACAATTAGTAAAGTTCTTTATCTAAGGAATCAGCAGAAAAGTTGAATCTTCACTTCATCACAGTCTCCCATCCTGAGCAAGCACAATGGAGACAGTGGAAAGGAAAAACTCCCTTTTTAACAGGAATAAACCTCCAGCAGAACCAGACTCAGGACAGGGAGCTAATCGAGAGAAGCTAAAACTGGAGAGATATGATCTCTCCCACTAACTCCAGTTAAGACTCTGGCAGC
Organism: Garcialebias charrua; assembly: GCA_038048925.1. Classification (NCBI taxonomy): domain Eukaryota; kingdom Metazoa; phylum Chordata; class Actinopteri; order Cyprinodontiformes; family Rivulidae; genus Garcialebias; species Garcialebias charrua. Next base: position 46,984 of record JBBPBX010002253.1, on the reverse strand, counting down.
AGCATTCTGAATTAAATGAAGATGTGAACTGTTTGTATCTGCTCGCGTCAACACTTTGATGGCGGTTTTAAGAAATTTTATGTATAAATTTATTTGTCGTTTACATAAGTCTAATAATAGAATTATTCTACTGTTGACTAATGTCAAATATAGTGCGGTGAAATATTCATCTGTGCTTTGGAGACATTAGTATGATTGCCTCCTGAACGGTTAGGTACTTTTTTATTGTTCTTTTTATTTTTATTTTATAATTTTTTGTAATTTTTTATTTGTATTTTGTATTTTATCTTATTTTATCATGTTCGTTGTCTCTTATCTAGGTTGGACTCTGAGACTGTAATACAGTAAAGTTATCTATCTATCTATTTTAAAGAAGTATTTGGACACCCAGATAACAAACCATTGCAATAGTCCAGTCTAGACATGACAAATGCATGAACCAGTTTTTCTGCATCATTTTTAGATAAGATGTTTCTAATTTTAGTGATATTACGTAGGTAGAAGAAGACAGTTCTAGTAATGTTTTTAATGTGGGGAATAAAAGACATGTTGTGATCAAAAATAACACCCAAGATTTTTAACATTAGAACTGGAGGCCAGATTAATGCAGATTAATGAGGGTGAAAGACTGAAATATTAATTCCTAAGATGCTCAGGTCCAAAAACCAAAACCTCAGTCTTGTCTGTTCAAAAGGAGAACATTTAGGGTCTTCCAGGTTTTTATGTCTTAAGATCTGCTTGTAGTCTAAGTAACTGATTGGACTCATTGGGTTTAATGGACAAATATAACTGGATCATCAGCATAACAATGAAAATTTATCCCATGCTGTTTAATAACATTACCTAGTGGAAGCATTTACAAGGTAAAGAGTATTGTTCCAAGTATTGAACCTTGAGGAACTCCATGACTAACTTTGGTGTATGATGAAGATTCATTATTTATACTTACAAATTGGAATCTATCATATAAATATGACTTAAACCAATTTAGAGCCATTCCTATAATCCCAACATAATATGATCAACTGTATCAAATGCAGCACTGAAGTCTAACAGGACCATCAAGAGGCAATGTTTTACCATTTGACTTTGATACCGTATTTTTCGGCGTATAAGTCGCAGTTTTTTGCCTAATTCTGCATGTCCTGCGACTTATACGGCGAAGCGACGTATTTATGGATTTTTTCCCACATTTTTAGACAAATTTTTGGCTGAGATAGGATTGTTTCCATTCATTCTGACAGAAAAAAAATGGAGCAGTACCACTTTCGGCTAAAGGGCCCTCTAGGCTTTTGACGACTACCGGTGTACCTGTACGGTGTACGGATTTTTAGAGCAAAAAAAGTCCTGCTGGTAATGGACAGCATGCGCGCACACATCACGCCGCAATTTAAAGATAAAATTAAAGTGTTTACGGTAACTCCATTCCTGCATCATCCTGGGAGGCTTGACCAAAGTGCAGCCTCTGGACATTTCTGTGAACCGGAGCTTCAAAGCAGCTCTGCACCGCCTTTGGGAGGAGCGGATGGTGGATGGAGAGCAACAGCTTCACGGCTACAGGATGGATGTGCCACGCGACGTTCCAGCTGGTCCTGGATGGATCAATAAAGTGTGGACCTCAGTCAATAAAGAAACCATCCAGTCGGGGTTCAGAAAGGCCAAGATATTAGATGGAGCTGACGCGGAGGAGGACTTCGACAGCCCTGGGGAGGAAGAGGAGGCAGCTGCGTCACTTACCTCAGGAGTTGGCAGAACTCTTCACCAGCGACACAGAGGATGAAGAATTCAACGGGTTTGAATAAAAATAAATAAATAAATAAGTGTTTCTGTCATCATTATGGGCGGGTGGGCGTGTAGTAATGTTAAAGCCGCTTGATTTCAAATAAATAAAAACAAACAAACAAATGTTTTTTTAGGTGTTTATCTTGTTAAAGTTCTAAGAAATGCGGAGGCTCATACAGCTACACGTGCACGCTTCGCAGCACCTCTCAGCATCAGGTGACGTTGGGTGAAGCAAAACTATTTTAGAAATTCAGCTGATTTGAACATTACGTGCATTTATTAAGGAAAAGTTCAGCTGAGACACTCCTTTACTATAATTTTCATTAAACAAATAATTATTTTTAAGTGTTAATCTTGTTCAAGTCCTTCCGTGCACGCTCCTGTGGCCATTTGGCAGCCAATCCATTTTTGGCAAAACACCGGCCCACATTTCCAGGTTGTCAGTGGTGATGCATAACATACGCGACGCGTCAGCGGTGACACATAATAGATGCGACTTATACGGCGGTGCGACATGTTTATGTATTTTTCACTTTATTGGACATAATTGGACTAATGCGACATATACGGCGGTGCGACTTATATGGCGGTGCGACGTTTACGGCGGAAAATACAGTACATTGTTACTTTCAGCCCAGTAGTATATTTCTGTAAAATAAATCATAGAACTGTTTTCAGGAGCATTGGTCCTAAATTTAATATCTTACGTGAGGACCCAGTCTTCTAAATATACTTCTAAATGTTATTTATTTAGGATGTTTCCTGACTTCAAGAATTAAAATGTCAATTCATCACAACGATGCACACACACTGGGCAAATACTATCACCGTTTGTAAAGGTTTGGACCTAGGAATGCAGATCACCACAAGGAGCTCAAAAATAAAACTAAACTTTATATTTAAAAAAGGCTAACTTGGCAGCAGAACATACAAAACTGAGGGTAAGCACAAGGAGGCATAAAGAAAACTAGATGTGAATAATACACAACGCTCAACTGAAGGTGGAGAACTGAAAGACTAAAAAGGCTGGGACTGATGAGGGAAGTGGCTGCAGCTGTGGCAGGTGTACATGGGCGTGGCACACACACACTGAGGAACAGAAACTGATTGATGGCACAGGGGAAACAAAAAGGAACACAACAAGGCACAGAGTAACAAACCAACAACACACACAAAAGACTCAAAAATGAACCAAATCCACAGAGCTTAACAAACACTGTTTTTAGTTTTGTGTACTTTGTTCTGCAGATTTTAAAAGCTCCACATTTTCACTGCAGAGTGTTTAGCATCACAGACGTCATAAGGTCAAGTTAGAACGTACCGTATTTTCCGGTGTATAGGTCGCACCTTTTTATGGTTTTTTTTCAAGGCCTGAAACCTATACACCAGTGCAACCTACGTATGGCTTGTTATCACTTTCGGCGAAACAAATTTTTAAATCCAGCTCATTTCACAATTACGTTCATTTATTAAGGAAAAGTTCAGCTCAGACATATATTTGCTATAATTTTTTATCAAACAAATAATTGTGTTTAAGTGTTACGGTAATCTTCTTAAAAGCCTTGCTGTGCGCTCCTGTGGCAGACACTTGCAGCAATGCTAAACGCAGGTGCGACCTATACACCAGAAAATACTGTAGTTTGTTTTATCTTCTGCCAGTTTGTCTTGTGAACACAGACCTGTGGCTGAACTGAACACTGCCTGTTCTCTCAGACATGCTACAGGTGTAAAGCCAGAAGAAGGTGTACCAAGAAGTTCACAGTACAGAAGTTCCCTAAGATCTTAGTACTACGTATCCTTTGCCTCTGACACCAGTGTGGGGTTCTGGTTCTGGTTCTGGTTTGTTCCGTCTGACACAGGCAGAGATTCTGTGTCGTTGCTCTGACAGGAGTTTTGACGCAGATATAAAAACGGCCTCAGGCGTTGATTCGAGGCAGCAGAGCTTGTTTTCTTCATATTTAGTGTCAAAGTGCAGCAGCTGCTCCTTAACCCTGTGCCCACTGCAGACCTGAAACGCTTCTCTGAGGCACGGAGAACAAGCAAACTGTCCACCTTTGTTAATTTCCCTATGAAGGATCTTGACCTGCGAGAGTTTGCCTCTGACAACAGCAGTAAGTAATTAACCTAACATCTTTACATGTTTTATATTCTGCTTTTGTTATTAGCCAGTGTTTAGATATTTACTGGTGCATTAATCAAAAACTTCATCCGAACATAAAAATACTGTAACACATATTTAAAGACAAACTGTCAAAGCAGTAAGTTTTGAGTTGACTTCTGTTTTGTCTTTTGTCCCCTTCAGCAAATGCAGAGTACAACCTGTATGCAGTGTCAAACCACTCGGGTACCACCATGGGTGGTCACTACACAGCCTACTGTCGCAACCCCACCTCGGGAGAATGGTACACGTTTAATGACTCCAGGTGAGTTTAATGCCCCTTTTCCACTGTCACCACGCGGATCGGGTCAGCTTAGATCAGCTCGTGTGTGGTTGTGTTTCCATTTACACTTCTGGACCCGTTCTGTAGGCGGGGTCCAGAATCCAACTCATCTTACCACTTGGTTCAACACTTGCTCTTTTCAAGGGCGGACGTCTCCTCTCGGTCTCCGCTTTGCTTTTGCTTTGTTTTGTCTGTGAAACTGTCTGAGAGCCTCTCTTCTACAAAATCTTCAGAATCATAACTATGGACTTCAATTTGGTCAGTTGGTCCCTCAACACAACTGATAACATTTCTTCAAAAAGAAGACAGGCTGTAGGCGAGACGATTTGTCCTGTTGACATGCACACATCTGGATATCTCATCAACTTGGAAGACTTGATGATGTGTTTATCTCTGCTGTCATCTGTGGATCTTAAAGGACAACACCCACCGTGACAGTAACAATTCACCATATTGGACAATTACTGTAGTAGAATATGATGTCTATTTTCATTTTTGCATTTGGGCCAGGCGAGTGTAAAAAAAACCCACGCCTTCTTCTGGTCGGTCCACTTTATAAATCCATTATGAATCCTTTTGATTTTGGGTAAATAATGAACACTAAGAGAGTCTTTATTGTCATTTGCACCGCATGTGGTACATGTGATGAAAACGAGATTATGTACACGGGGTCCCAGTTACATCCAACAACAAATGCAAGAGAAAAACAGTAATAACATCTAGAATTAACTAAGAAAAACATCAACTAGTAATACACTAAGCCTAATATAGTGGAAATAAACAGCAGCACGAACATGAGTTTGTATGAGCAGATGGTCACAGATGAACACAGCAACAAGAAAACAGATCAGCATCAGCATGATGTGATATTTTGCAGTGTTTATTTTTTTTATTTTATTTTATTCATGAGTCTAACAGCCTCAGGGTAGAAGCTGTTCCTCAGTCTAGTGGTTCTACATTTGATGCTCCTCAACCTCCGTCCTGAGGGGAGTGGGGCAAAGAGTGAGTGTGCTGGGTGAGTGAGGTCTTTCATGATGCAGGTGGCTCTTTTCCTGCATCTGGAGGTGTAAATGTCTGTGATGGTGGGGAGACTGACTCCAACAGACTTCTGTGCAGCCTTCACCACTCTCTGTAGAGCTTTCCTCTCTTCAACTGTGCAGCCTCCATGCCACACGTTGATGCTGGAGCACAGGACGCTCTCCACTGCACACCTGTAGAAGGAGGTGAGAACTGGGCTGCTCAGACCAGCACGTCTCAGCCGTCTGAGGAAGTAGAGTCTCTGACGCCATCCTTCGAGGTATTGCTGCAGAACAAAGCAACACATCGTGTTTATTAGTTGTATTCCTAACTACTCTGGTAGTTTTCTGGTCAGAAATAAGGAAACTACGTTCATGCATGCTTGTTAGAGCTCCGCCTGCATTCAAGGCGGATACTTCAGTGACATCAATGCCCATATATGGAGAGGGGCAGATTTTTCCGGAGCTGCTGTTAAAATATGCTAAAAATCATGAAATAACACATTTAGCGTTATTTCTCTACAATATCAATAAACGCTCCTGTTTTATTATTTAATTCACTACTAAATATTAATGGTGATGCAATTTGAAAACATGGTGGGTCATGGACTTTAAGGACGCATATTTAATTGGATTTATGATAAATGGTTCCTGCTTTTTGAATTTGGCTGGTTCCTGGTCAATCAACACACAAGGAAGACGTCACAGCTAATCTGGACCTGGTCAGGCTGCCTGCTTTACATGATGGCTTGGTTCATGTCTTGAGAATCCAGACTTTTTAGACAGAAATATTTAGAACCTGGCACATCCACGTTGGACATTTGGTTCGCTCGTGACAAATTCATTCATTCCTCCTCATCGGAGGAGGAAGCGAATGGTGACCGCTTCAAGCGATCACTTGACTTTTGGCAAAAAAACAAAAGAAAAGTCCAGATCAGCGATGAAGAAGGGGAATTTAATACATTTGTGTCTCATACAAAACAGTCCGTCGCTGGGCAGTTTATTGTGAGACAACGCGCGCGCGTAGGCGGTCGTAAAATTTGAGCTTGGCACGTTCACGCCCGCGTTCAAAGGCTTGTGCCGCGGCGCTCACACGGCGTGCAGCGGCGTTCGGCCCAACGCAGAGCTATACTGGGGGCTTAAGGCTTTCTAGTAATAATTCTCACAGCTCTTTTCTGTAAAATAAAAATAGATTTTGTTATAGTTTGGCACGCTTTTCCCCAAACCTCAAGACAATAAATTAAATGTGGAACAAAGATTGTATTATACAGCAAATAAAGAGCTTTATCATTCAACAAGTCCTTTAGTTTATACAGTACTGCAATAGATTTAGATAACTTAATTTTAACAGAATTTATGTGCTGTTTCCACGACAGTTTGTCATCAACAATTACACCCAAGAACTTCACCTCACCCGCTTTACTTAGCTCAACACCATCAATTGTGATAGAAAAATCCACCTTTTTTTATTACTAAATAACATATAATTTGTTTTGTCTAAGTTTAATGATAACTTGTTTAATTTAAACCAAGTTTGTAATTTTACAATCTCCTTTTTTAGCAACTCGAACAGTTGTTTCAAATCTCTACCAAAACAAAAAATGGTGGCATCATCAGCAAAAAGAACACACCGTAGAAATCCGGACACCTTTACCAAATCATTTACATACAAAATAAACAACTTTGGTCCTAGTATAGAGCCTTGTGGGGCTCCACATGTGATTCTGCAGAGGTTTGATTGTGTATTATCTATCTGTACAAACTGCCTTCTATCCTCCAAGTAGCTACATACCCACTGCAACGCCGGAACTCTAATACCATATTTGCTCAACTTCTCAAGGAGAATGGTGTGATCGACTGTGTCAAAAGCTTTTTTTAAATCAACAAATAGACTTACACAATGTTGTTTTTGATCGATAGCTGTGGTAATTTGTTCAGTCAATTCCATGAGAGCCATGGATGTAGAATTTTTTTTATCTAAACCCATATTCACTGTCACTTAAAATGTTATGATCCTCAAGAAATGTGTCTAATCTAATCACAAATAATCTTTCAAGAATTTTAGAGAATTGTGACAACAAAGATATTGGTCTGTAATTATTGAATACACATTTATCACAATTTTTAAAAAATAGGGACAACCTTAGCTACTTTCATGTTATCAGGGAAAATACCTGTTGAAAAGGACAAATTACATAGACGGTATATGTAAACGGCTCGATAACATGATACATTATCTCTTTTACAACCATCATATCCATATCTAACCAGTCCTTAGATCTTTTATCAGCAAATTTTTTAGCTACCATCATTATTTCATGATTTCATTTATCAGTTTCATGTAGAAACATAGTGTTTTCATGACCTTTTATTAAGTAGCTCACATTTTTATCAACTTTCGGAATAGTTTTTGCAAGGTTTGATCCCACATTCACAAAATACTGTAGTTGTTAAATCCATTAACGATTTCATTGTCATCATGTATTTCGTCACCACTTTTCACAAAACATCGTGACAAGCTAGTTTTATTTTTGTGTTTATTTAGAACACTATTTATTACTTGCCTTGTTGCTTTCATTTCACCATTTGTTTTGTTTAATCCACCTTATTCCTGAGGGTGTCACTGTAGAAGCGATTATGGGACTTACTTCCGTTTGACCCCGGAAGTAGAAGTTTTGTAGCCTGGCCCTCGCCATTCCTACGCAGTTCCGCTCAATTCTATTTTCCTTTCACTGCTGGGTCTGGGACTTCTCCCATAGACAAGGATTTCTCCGGTAGATTTTTGACCGGACCAATCAGAGAACAGAAGGAGCGGAGTTATGGCCCCTAACCCACGCCCCCACCTGTCCCAGCGCGTAGCCAGCGAGCATTCACATGTTCTCATTCAAAGCGATGCAGGACTGTTTTATATGCGACACAAATGTATTAATTTCCCCTTTTAATCCCTTATCTGGAGTTTTCTTTTGTTTGTTTTTTTGCCAAAAGTCAAGTGATCGCTCCCTCCTCCCTCCTCCTCCCCCTCCGCTGAGTGCAATGATGAGGAAATGCCTCAGGTTGTCACGAGAGAATTAAACTAGGGTTTTACGTTGCTGCCCGAGTCCCTGCAGATTTTCTGGTCTTCTGGTGTGCTGGACCAGAGCTCCATGGTTTTATTTTATTTTTTAGAATGTTTTATTAACATATAAACACAGAATATGCAGCGGCAGCGAGAGAAAATGCAGCAGGAGGCGGAGCTGATGTCAACTTCACCCGAGCATGGGAAGCAGACCATATATGGCTCTGAGGGGGAGGGAGCAGAATGCTTTTCCCTGTTCAAAATTTTTCTAAGATCCAATGGTTTTGTTCTCAGCAGAGGCCACGCCTCCAGCAAGAATCGGTTCTCTATGAAGAAAGTCCAGACCCTAGTCCGAAGCGAAGTGAAGGACAAAGGTCTGGTTTTAACCAGGCTAGAAGTTCTGCATTGGCTCCTCGTTGTTTACTTGTTAATCTGTACACGTCGTTGAAGTTCTGTTTTCTGTTATTTTGAGCTAATATTGTCACGAAGATGTCTTGTGGAGCTCGGGTACCTGTTGCACTGTGCGTGGCTGTACGAATAATCAGACGAAGCTGAATTTGTGGCTGCAACTAGTGTGTGTTGAACATGCTCCGAAAACAAAAACCCGCATCCTTCTTTGTGGCTGGGCTACGAGAAACCACCTGAAAAAAGACTCTGTATCCTCCAGAGGATCGAGAACACCAGGTATGATTTAAGAGACAGCTTTTAGTGTTATGATTTTATGTAGTCAGTGATTAAATGATACTAATATTTTCGTTCATAACTGGCAAATAAACACACGCACCTATATATGTATGCTGTGTGTGCGTTTATTTATACATATATATATATATATATATATATATATATAATATATAATATAGGTGTGTGTTTATATATATATATATATATATATATAT
>JBBPBX010002253.1:22955-37732 GCA_038048925.1 Garcialebias charrua | reverse complement strand
GTGTGTGTTTATATATATAATATAGGTGTGTGTGCATGCGTTTCTTTTATATATAATCTAGGTGTGTTTGTGTGTGTTTATTTATATATACAGTATATAGGTGTGTGTGTGTGTGTGTGTTCATAAATGAACCCTAATGTTTGTATACTGTACTTTTACTTTCCTCCTTTCTGTTATATTTCTGCATAAGGTGAGTTCCAGATGGATGAAGCTCCAGTTGGTCCAGGGATGCATGATGCTCCAGTTGGTCCAGAAGTTTGTGTGCAGTTATGTACCACAGCAACAAATGAGTAAAAATATAATTTCTATAAATCAATCTGCGTTTGAAGTACATTTGGTGTTGCTGTGAAACAGGCATTGCTAAATGAACGTGTGCTTTCCTTTAGTTTGAATAAAACAGTTGCACTAAGTTTCACCTTCTTTATTTCAATAAGATACATTGTTTAATGTCTAATGAGAAGTTCTACTACAAATAAAAAAACATAGATGTAGTGATTGTTTTTTTGGCAACTTACCAGTTTAGTTTTTTATTGACAAGTACAAAGCTTAAAAACATGCATGGTGCTGTATGGTTCCTCCTCCGGGAGGAGACTGATAAAGTTCAGAATAAAAGCTATAATTATAAACTAAAAACAGTTGAAACTGAATACAATATGAGAACTGTGGGTGATTTGATGTCTTTTAATGATAATGATTGGCTGCAGAATAAATACCAGGTCAAATACACTCTTCATCAAGAAATGATGGGCAGTTTCTGATTTTAAACAAACTGGAACAGATTCCTCATCATGTGGGACCACTGGATGACCACTGGATGACCACTGGACGACCACTGGACGACTGGAGCAAGCAGCAAACCCCTCCGGAATCCAAGACGATGGAACTTGGCCCTTCACTCATCTGTACCTTAAAAAAAAGAAGAAGAATAAACTGTCATGTTTGCATCACAAAGTCTAAAATAAGACCAAGTTTGCTACTCAAAGTAGAAAAAATAAATACAGTTGCTCCTAAAATTTTTACTCATTCACAAAGATATACTGTATGTTCAATTTTATATTGATTTCAGTAATTTTATCTTAGATTTACTTTAATATTTTTGAATTATTGTGCCAGGTGCTTGTGTCATTACCTGCTGTTCTTCTGCTCCTGCGTCTCAGAGTTAGTGTGTCTGTCAACTTCAGTGTGGGTGACCAGTCTGTGTTTGACTTGTGTGCAGGCCTTCCTGAAAATATAAATATTTCAATAGAACAAATGTAGTAATAACCAAAAGATGAACTTGTGTTATGGAATATTTTCTGTACAGACAGCATCCCACTGCTTTATTCACATGAGAGTAACAGGGAACGACAATCAAAACAGTACAAACAATACAGTATGTATGTGCAGTATGTATGTATATACTGTATATACAGTGTGCATACAGTATGCACATACACACAGTATATGTATGTACTGCAAATGTATTACACACACATGTGTTTATATTATTTATCCACAGATTTGTTTAGTAAATACTTTAACAGATGCTAACGTTACATGCTAAGCTAACCACAGAAGTACACGGTGCTAAATCGTGAAGAAAAAAAAAAACAACAGCTCCAACACAGAGAAAATTATACTCTAACATTGTTCTGAAATTGTTTCACAAAATGATTTATGTAGAATATTTTGTTTACCGGAGAAAACTTGATCTGAAACGAAAGTTACTACTGTAACTACGGTTCTATGAATCCCGGATGACCGCCAGGGGCGGTGCTTCAAGCACGAATGAACATTCTTGCGCATGCGCAGGTCGAGTACAAATAACAACGTCACCCCGTGACCTGCCGGGGACCCGCGTGACTCTATATAGGCACGTCACATCTGGGGCCCAGTCCCTCAATCTTCTCGCAAAGCAAGGATTCCGAGGGACTAAGCACCCTGGCGGTCATCCAGGATTCATAGAACCGTAGTTACAGTAGTAACTTTCGTTCTATTTCATCCCTCCTGACCGCCAGGGGCGGTGCTTCAAGCACAGATGACGCATGGCAACATGGTCACGAGGAATTGTCAACGTTCAAGGAACAACCACGTCCCTCACCTCGATGTGAAGGGGAGACATGCTGCTTCAGAACCCCTTGAAGGGGATAGGGCGCAGCCACATTCACCCAGTAAAATCAAGTAAAGGTACTCTGCGACGTCCAGGAGGCCGCACGGCAGATACTGTCCAACGGTACCCCCGTCATGGCAGCGAACGAGGTCGACATGCCCCTCGTAGAGTGGCACGTCACCCGGTCCCGCAAGGCATAAGCCGTGGAGATCAAATCCACAACCCAGTGCGACAGTCGCTGTTTAGAGAGTGCCTGACCTGTACGTGGGCTAGCGTAGCACATAAAAAGGCCATCCGTCCTCCGGATGGGCGCCATAGCGGCTATGTACGTCTCAAGTGAACGAACAGGGCACAACTGTTTGGAGGAACTACCGGGGTCAAACCGGGCAAGACGGAGCGGTTGGGTACCACTGGCTGGTAAGGTCACCTTAGGCAGAAATGCCACATCAGGCCACAACGTGACACCTGAGCCATCAGGGTTCCATCGGCAACGGGGCTCGGCCACAGAAAGAGCCTGCAATACCCCCACACGCTTTGCAGAAGCCACAGCCAAAAGAAATGCCGTTATCATCGAGAGCCATTTGAGGTCCGCAGACGTCAGGGGCTCAAACGGGGGGGCCGAAGAGCCTCAAGCACCAGAGAAAGGTCCCATGCTGGCACCACAGGGCATTTGGGTGGATGCAAACGCAGAGCACCTCTCAAAAACAATGTAACATCCTTGTCCCGGCCTGCCGAACAACCGTTCAGGCCGACATGCCAACGAGAAATGGCAGCCACATACACCTGTAAGGTAGATGGGGATCGTCCATAATCCAGTAACCCTTGCAGGAAGGTCAGTATGTCAGAGACTGAACACTGTACCAGATCCTGCCCATTATCGCGGCACCAGGCCACAAAGGCCGCCCACTTATTAGTATATACGGCCCGCGTGGAGGGCACCCACGCGTTGGCCGGTCCTACCGGCCCGGCGTATCCTGAAAAGGCAGGCCCTGACCCCGCAGGGGCCAGACCCAGAGTTGGAGCCTGTCCGAGTTCGGGTGCAGAACCCGACCCTCCATCTGGGAAAGAAGGTCCGTCCTGGAGGGGAGACGATCCGATGAGCCGGAGCAGAGTTCGCGCAGCAGAGGGAACCAAGTCCTTGCTGGCCAGAAGGGGGCCACCAGGAGAACCGTGTGCCCCTCCTGACGAATCCGCAGGAGGGTCCGAAAGAGTAGGCTGAAGGGCGGAAAGGCATAAAGGAGGGACCGGGGCCAGTCGTGCGCCAGCGCATCGTGGCCCAGAGGTCCGCCGTCGCCCAGGGAGAACCAAAGGGGGCAGTGAAACGTGTCCTTCGAGGCAAAGAGGTCCACGTCCGCTCTGCCATAGACCATCCAGATCATCTCCATCACTTCGTTGTGAAGTTTCCACTCCCCCGGGAGCGGCTGCTGACGGGACAGAGAATCCGCCGGCACGTTCTGTGACCCCGGGATGTAGGCTGCTCGGAGGCTGGCCAAGCACGGAGCAGCCCAGGTCAGAAAACGCTACGTCAAACGCAACAGTTTCAAGGACCTGGTTCCCCTCTGGTGGTTGATGTAATCAACCACAATGGTATTGTCTGACCTCACTAGCACATGCTTCCCCCGCAAACCTGGAAGGAAGCTGTGAAGGGCCAGAAGCACGGCCCGTAACTCCAGGACATTGATGTGCTCTGTGCCCTGTGTCAAGGACCACGTCCCCTGTGCCATGTGACCTCGCCAGGTGGCACCCCAGCCCGGGGAGGATGCATCTGTAAACACAACCTCCCGATGGCACGGGAGGGAACCGAGCGGGACTCCCGCCGTCATAAACGACCTCAGCCTCCATTGGGACAGTGACTGGAGGCACTGAGGGTTCACCCGAAGTCGTCGGATGCGATGGGCGTTCCGCGAGGCGTCCAAAGCCAGGCTGTTCAGCCATATCTGAAGAGGCCTTAGCGACAGCAGCCCTAAGGGCACCATGGTGGATGCAGCAGTAAGCATCCCCAGTAGACGAAGGTACCGCACCAGAGGCGGCGTCAGACTGCGCCCGAAGTCGGGGAGCAAGTGCAATATATTGTCGACCCGCTAGGGTGATGGGCGAGCTGTCATCGACATAGAATCCAAGGCAATGCCCAAAAAGACAGTCTCCTGAGAGGGAGTCAGAATGCTCTTCCCTAGGTTCACCCGTAGACCCAAGCGTTCCATATGCTGGAGTACCAATCGGGTATCCCGAACCGCTAGATCCCGCGTCGAGGCACAAATGAGCCAGTCGTCCAGATACAGGAGTATTTTCAGGCCCCGCACCTGTAGAGGGGAGAGGGCCACAGAGACGCATCGGGTGAACACCCTGGGGGACAGTGAAAGGCCGAAAAGGAGGACCCTGAACTGAAAGTGCCGCCCTTGAAAGGCGAAACGAAGGAACCGCCAATGGGGCGGCGCGATTGGCACATGAAAATAAGCGTCCTTGAGATCGATGGACGTGAACCAATCGCCCGGGGAAATCGCCCTCAAGACAGCCTTGGTGGTCAGCATGCGGAAAGGCATGACCTTCAAGTACGCGTACAGGCCCCTTACGGTCCAAGGCGTCTAGTGCCGCAGAGCCAAACAGTTCCCCCGGAACCACAGGTAGGTCCCGTAAGGTTCTCCTACAAGGCTCAGTGAGTGGCGACTGCGCCAGCCAGACCTGGCGGCGAGCACGCACTAGTGTGGAGAGTGTTCGGCCAACCTCTCTTGTCATCAAGGCAAAGGCCTGCAGAGAAGCATCATCCAGGCCTTGCAAGGGATGGTCCATCGGAACAGATTCCAAAGAGGATGACAGGGCCAGCATGAGATGGGAAAGAGAGTTCCCAATCCGGCCCATGCAGGCCCCAGAATCATAGGCCCTGCAGAGAAGGTCGTCAGTAATACGGCACTGAGGCAGCGGACAACGGGCATTGGGCCGCAAGGCCTCGTTAGGAGGGACGATAAGAGGCGATGCTCTGTTCCACCGCAGGCATCTGCCCCAGGCCAACCTTGGGTGCCTCCTGCATGGATGCCAGGACCCTGCCATCCTGTGTCGGACATGAAAATGCCCTGGTGTCAGACCAGCAGGCATGTAGTTCCCGAACATACTCATCCGAGGGGGGAACCACAAGGGTCGCCTCCGACGTATGGCGCCTAAAAAAACGCGCTGGAAGCTGCAGGCTGGGCCTGAGGGACACTAATCTGCAGGCGGGCAAGAGCCGTTCGAACGGCAGCTGTCACGGACTCCTCCGTATTGTCCTGGGAGACAATGGAGTCAGACCTAGACGTCCCGGAGCCCTACAATGAAAGGTCCTCACGGAAGTGAGTGTCAGAGGGCGCCAATGAAAGAGCATCGTCGCCAGCGACTGATGCGTCATCCCGCTCGGGAGGGAGCGCCCCGTCCCGGCCATCATCAGTCTGAAAGGACTGGAGGAGGGCTTTCATGCGGGTTAGCTCGGCGGTGAGGTGATCCACTCTCGTGGACAACCTGTCCCTATCGGGCCGTCTGGCTCGCTTCGCCGGCCGTGAAGGTGCGGCCACCGCAGGCCGTTTGTCCACCGCCTGACCGGTGGCAACGTGCTACGTGGCAAAGCACACGCCCCGTCGGTAGGCTGCTCCAGCGCAGCCAACCGCTCCCGTCTGGCCAACCAGGGCATGACTGCACAGTTGGGGCAAGCGTCAGCCGACAGCGCCACCCGGAGATGCCCCACACCAAGACAGGCGGGACACAAGTCATGTCCGTCCTCGGGCTGAAGCGGCGTCAGACAGGACGAGCAACACAAATTTTGCAGCATCATGCTCGAAAAGCGTGAGCAGACAGCCACCACGAGGAGTCAAGCACGAGCAGAAAGCACCATTGGTGACTCCGTTAGCAGGGAGGAAAAACCAGACGTCACTGGTGAAGTCAGACAAAAATACAGAACCCAGTGCGAGCGTAAACGCCACTGGTGAGCTGAAATGACAAATAATAGACAACTCAGTGCGAGCGAAAACGCTACCGGTGAGTTGGATAATAATCAGGATAATTAATGAACTCAAACACGAGCAGTACACGCTACTGGTGAGTTGGATAATAATCAGGATAATTAATGAACTCAAACACGAGCAGTACACGCTACTGGTGAGTTGGATAATATTCAGTAAGAAACTCAAACACGAGCAGATAAATTACAGAACCCAGTGTGAGCGTAGACGCCACTGGTGAGTCGGATAATAATCAGGATAATTAATGAACTCAAACACGAGCAGTA
Organism: Garcialebias charrua; assembly: GCA_038048925.1. Classification (NCBI taxonomy): domain Eukaryota; kingdom Metazoa; phylum Chordata; class Actinopteri; order Cyprinodontiformes; family Rivulidae; genus Garcialebias; species Garcialebias charrua. Next base: position 31,394 of record JBBPBX010002253.1, on the reverse strand, counting down.
CACGCTACTGGTGAGTTGGATAATATTCAGTAAGAAACTCAAACACGAGCAGATAAATTACAGAACCCAGTGTGAGCGTAGACGCCACTGGTGAGTTGGATAATAATCAGGATAATTAATGAACTCAAACACGAGCAGTGCACGCTACTGGAGAGTTGGATAATATTCAGGATAATTAATGAACTCAAACACGAGCAGTACACGCTACTGTTGAGTTGGATAATATTCAGTAAGAAACTCAAACACGAGCAGATAAATTACAGAACCCAGTGTGAGCGTAGACGCCACTGGTGAGCTGAAATGACAAATAATAGACAACTCAGAGCGAGCGAAAACGCTACTGGTGAGTTGGATAATAATCAGGATAATAAATGAACTCAAACACGAGCAGTACACGCTACTGGCGAGCTGAATAAACTGTAAACAGAAAGGACTCCACCAAGCGAAAACGCTACAGGTGAGTCACATAAATAACAAAAGTTAAACACCACCTAGCGAAACGCTACAGGTGAGTCACATAAACAGAAGAATTTAAACACCACGCTAGCGAAAACGCTACAGGTGAGTCACATAAACAGAAGTCAAACACCACGCTAGCGAAAACGCTACAGGTGAGTCATATAAACAACAGAAGATTAACTCCACGCAGGCAGAAACGCCACTGCTGTGAGAGTAAAAAAGAGCAGAACTTACCAGTTGTCGTCGAAGCGACCGAAGAACCGGTAAAGATGAAAACCGCTTGTGCAGCCCTGGAGGGCGAGACTTACCCGCAACTCCGACCAGAGTTGGTCACGTGGCTACTAGCAACGAGTAGTTTTTCGGGAAGCAGTGTGGTCCACACCGAAGCAACAAGCTTCACACGACCACACTCTGTACTCAACAGATACAAACCTGCGCGCGAGAAGAATTAAGGGACTGGGCCCCGGATGTGACGTGCCTATATAGAGTCACGCGGGTCCCCGGCAGGTCACGGGGTGACGTTGTTATTTGTACTCGACCTGCGCATGCGCAAGAATGTTCATTCGTGCTTGAAGCACCGCCCCTGGCGGTCAGGAGGGATGAAATAGAACTGAAGTCTTCGAGAGCAGATCCGAGCAGACTCGGACAGAGGAGGGGCAGCTGTCAGCTCCTCCGATGGAGATAAATCCTTCACGTTTACTTATTTTTGGGATTAAGTGAAAACTGCGCTTTGTACAAACGTCTACCCGACTGGAACACCCACTAACCCAACACGAAGTAACCATTGCAATTAATTAGAATAAACAAAACAAAAAAACAAACGTGAAAAATACAGCCAGTAGACTGCGCTTTAACTGCTGCTCTCACTTCCGGCGGAAGTGGTTCCCATAATTTGCGCAAGGCATCGTGGGGGCTAGGAATAAGGTGGATTGTTCACTATAATATTCCCTCTTTTGTTTTTTTATAATTCCAACTCATTTATTTTTGTACTTTTTATATTTGTTTTCAGCCTCATGAGTTCTATATTTCAAAAAACAAGAATACAAATAGTTCTTTTTTTGCATGCGTTTCTCAATCCTGTTGTCATCCATGGTTGATCAACATTACCTTTCTTAGTATAATTTTTTGCACACAATTTTTCTTATACAAAACATTCAAAATGTTCATAAACTCATCGTATGCTTTGTTAACATCTTCAACATACACATCATTCCAATTTTGTTTTTTTAGATCACTATTTAGTCTATTTAATGATTTTCTTGATGTTTATAAATTTTTTTCTATAGTTGTTTTCGTAATACTATCATCTTTATTATAAATTGTGAAAACTGGTAAAGGATCACTTAGATCAATCATCAAAATACTACTTATTACATTATCATCTGTTGTTTTTGTAAAGATATTATCAATTATTGTAGAACTATGTGTTGTAATTCTTGTTGGATTTGTTATCAACGGAAATAAATTTAAACTATACATTGAATTTATTAATGTACTGATGTTATTTGAATCAGTCTTATTTCCCAGATCAATATTGAAGTCACCACACAAAACAACTCCCTTGTTTCTACTCTTTACTAGTAATGCCATAATTTTATCCGTGAATAACTCTATATTAGATCCTGACATCGATATACACAACTTATTATGAGGTTTTTATCATTCTTATTTATTATTTCTATTGTTGTCATTTCCATTATATTATCTACAAATATTGACATTTCACTAATACATTTATGGTACATTGTATTTCACTGTTGATAAATAGAGCTACACCTCCACCTCTTTTTATTTTTCTATTCATATGATATAATTCATAACCTTCAATATTAGCATTATTTACATATTCATCATTTAGCCATGTTTCTGATAATGCTATTATTGTAAATGTTTTATTTAATTTTTTAGGTAATCTGGTAAATTTGATATCTTTGCATTAATACTTCTACAATTTAAATGAACATTAGAAAGATTTCCATTTGTCATGTTAATATCATTAAATAGTTTTTCGTTATAATATTTACTATCTTTTATAGCTGGAATTTTTTTTTGTCAATCACCTTTTTAATCACAATTTTAATTATCACTTGTTTTTATTTGATCTTTTATTTCAGTTGCACTTTGTAGCACTTTGAGATTTTTGTTAATGAAAAGTGCGTTATAAATTAAATTCATTATTATTTATTATTACCTCTTCAACATTATAGATTTTAGATTCTGATTCATCATACATCATCATGATTAAGTGTATTTGATCATCAGACTGATTATTTTGTAGATATTAATGTGAAATATTGTAATTGCTATTAGTCATTTCTTACCTCAGTCTAGAACTTTTCCAACTCCTTTAACTCTTTTATTACTTGAACAGCTGATCTGAAGCAAACAGGCAGGTGTAATAAGATCTAAGATATGAACTAAGAAAAACATCAACTAAAAATATGATAAGCACTAATGGCATAAAAACAATAAACACAATATGCCAAACAACAACACAGACATGAGTCGGCAACATGAAACAGATCAGCAGCAACATGAAACAGATCAGCAGCAACATGATGTGATTTTTCACAGTGATTATCCTGGTTAGAGATTCATAAGGCTGCACAAGAACTCAAGTTCATGTTGCAGTTTGAAGTATTGTTTTTATTGTTTAATGCTATTAGTGCTTGGCGTATTATTAGATGTTTTTTTAGTTTATATTTTTCTTAGTTCATATCTTAGACCTTATTACTTTTTTTCTTTTACATTTCATTGTTGTCTGTAACTGGGACCCTGTGTACATTTCATCCCACAAGTTCAACATGTGGTGCATATTCAGTATTTATTCAACTTTTTTTTAACTTTAAAAATAAAGTAAAAGCAAATCCTTATTGGCACAAATAAAGTGATGTGGAACATGTTGCATCTGTTCTTACCAAGCACAGAAGCTGCAGCTTTGTGCTGCTCTGTGAGGTGCAGCTGGGCTGCGACAGAGATCTGTCAGGTGTAGACTCTGCTGATGGAGCAGGTGTAGACTCTACTGATGGAGCAGGTGTAGACTCTGCTGACGGAGCAGGTGTAGACTCTGCTGATGGAGCAGGTGTAGACTCTGCTGATGGAGCAGGTGTAGACTCCGCTGATGGAGCAGGGACAGATGCCAGGAGGCTTGGAGGGTTTAACGTGAAGTTTAGAGACAAACCGTCATGTGCTGAAATATGTTCTGGATAAAATACAGTGAGAATCGAGAATGGAGGACAGTTAGCGTTTATGCAAATTAGCTTAGCATCATAGCACCAATGTTGTCCTATTATGGCATCAACCTCTTTTGTTAGCTAAAAATATGTTCAGAACCGATGAGATGAGTAACTTAAAATATGTTTCAAGTTAGAAAACTCTAACCATCTCCTACAAATGATTCAAGTAGAGCAGTGGCTGTGTCCAAACCACCCTCCAATCGCTCCATCTAGATCGCTTTGACTTTTTTCGTCGGCCACCAAACACAACAACGCCTGCACTTCTACATTTGACCATGGCTTTGACATTATTGTTTTTTTTTTATATATTTTCGAAATACGCACAAGATACGCTCCTCAAGTTATCGCTAGTGGCAGGCGGTAGAGAAAAATGGCGGATGGTTTGTTTTGGAAAGACTCCACAGACTCCTCCCCCGACCAATCAGTGACCAACAGTGTTTCTGACGTCACGGCTCAGCTCGCTAGGACCCCTTGAGAAGCAGGGCCAGAATTCTCTGGTAGAGCAGGTCCAAAGTATCGGTACTAGTGGAAAATACCTCAAACACACATCGAGCCAGAACTATCCGACCTGCACCGAAAAAGTGGAAAAGGGGCATAACAGGGTATCCGCGGGGTTGTAAAAGGTATTAAAAGGTAGTAAATGAAATTAACACAAATTAAGGCCATTAAAAAGTATTAAAAAGTAATAAACATCATCTGACGAGGTATTAAATTTTTTTAAACCTACACAACTATATTTTTCCCTTTCTGGCGTCTTAAAAAAGGTCTGTGAATTTATTTATCTTTTCTAATTTTATGTTCCAAGTAGGACCTTAGCTAAAACAAAGACGTCATATCGTCAGTCAGTGTGCGCGCGCACCTACAGCTGGTATCATGTCTGTAAAAAGAAATAGGAAAGAGGAGCGCGACTTTATCTTCTGACATTTAACAAGAAATTTACCTAAACAATTGTTTGTTAGCTCGAAATTATAGCAAAAGGTGTGTCTCAGTCTAACGTTTTCTTAATAAATGTACTTTAATGGTTAAATTGGCTTTATTAAAAAAAAAAGTGTCACTGCCTGTGTGCACCGTGATCGCTCAGCGGTGAAAACAGGAAAAAGGAGCACGGCTCGTTTCGCCATCATTTAACAAGAAAAATACCTAAACAATTATTTGTTAGCTCGAAATTATAGCAGAGGTGTTTTTCTGTCTATCATTTTCTTAATAAATGCACTTTAATGGTCAAATTAGCTGCATTTCGCCACCGTGGTGCAGCTTGCTGCTGGATTGAAGCAGTGAGCAGAGAGGTGGGGAGAGTATGGCAGGCCGATTGAGTCATTAATAGCTAGTGAAGATTCTCAGTCATCCAGGACATGGTGAATTCTAAAAAGTGCAATAAAAAAAACAAAGTATAGTATTATAGTATAATAAATAGTATAATAAATAAAGTCCAGTTGTTTTTGTCTTGAACTTTTTTTAATTTGTCATTAAAGGCACGTTTTCCTATTACATGATACAACAGCCAACAGCATGCCATACACTATTACTACTATGGGGCCATCAGGAACTGCAGGGTTTTTTTTTCCAGTCAGAATGAATGGAAACGGTCATATTTCAGTCAAATGGTTTATAAATATGGGGGGAAAAAATCTATAAATATGTCACTTCGTCCTATAAGTTGCAAGGCATGTAAATTATGCAAAAAACTGCAACTTACAGGATGAAAAATACAGTAGTTATTATTTTTCTCCCTCTCTTTTTGAATTATGCATGTGTTCAGTGTTGAATTATTTTAACTAAACTGTTCTGTTTTCAAGTTTACAGTTTTTTGTTTGCCATTAGAGATATGCTGTGTGTGGGAACAATTAAACTTTTTCTCTTGGGTTAGATTTAAATAACAAATAGGTCAGTGCTTTTATTGAGACAAGAAGCAAATTGATGTACTGTATCCAGTAATTGTTATAAAACTACATTTACTACCAAAGTTTAGGAAGAAAATGACAGTAATCTTATCACTTTACAATTAGTTGCATGGAACTGAAATACAACAGGTTGCCGCTACGGTTACAGCTCGGTGCCGTGATGGTATTAAAAAATATTTTGATGGTATTAAAAAGGTATTAAAAGGTATTAAATTCAACTCTAGAATTTCTGCATATACCCTGCATAAGTAAACACCAGACAGCCGGTGCTAACTCTCACCCTGACTGATCACCCCACAAGTGGACAAATCTAAGAGTGAATCAAGGACATCAGAGGTGGGCTGACTCAGGCCTGTCACCACCTCCTTGTGTCCTGAGTGGAGCGAGGCGGCCACAACAAGTGTCAGTCCCGCACCGAGGTGTGTTGTGTATGAGCCTTCATCCAGGACTGTATCCAGCTGAGCACAGTATCTGTAACATCGTATTGCCTTTTCTGACTTTGAAACGGTTAATTAGCTGTGGCTGCCGTATTGAATTGGTTTATAGATGTTCACAGTGCTGGGCAACGCTAATCCAAAAATTAGTTCCGCTATTTCTAAAGCACTTATTAATTTATTTAGGTCCGCAATTTCAAAAGCGCTTATGTATTAGCAATGCTAGCGGAAGCTAATGCTAACACGCTAACCGCCATTTTGAACAGGGCAAATGGCGAACTACTTTTTTAAATCCAGCAGATTTGACCATTTCGTGAACCGGTTAAGCTCAGAAAAACCTTGTGCTATAAAGTCAGCTAAGAAATATATTTTTTCTCAGCAAAGAAATAATTGTTTTTACCGTGTTTTCTTGGAAAGTCCTTAGCTTCTGTGGCCGCCGCCATTTTGAAGAGGGCAAATGGCGAACTACTTTTTTAAATCCAGACGCGTCGCGTAGGCCGCTGAGAAACATCCATAAGTTCACCCTCCATGTTAAAAACTCTTCGTCTGACTCTTCGAAAACAAGCAATAAGGCTGCAGAGTAACACACTGGCTGCTAACTGCACTCTCTCTAGCCAAGAGACTGAGGGGGACACTTTTTTGTCACAGACCACATCCGGCGCTGACAGGATATGGTCTGTTAGCAGTCCTCCGGTTGATTTAAGAGCCCGTAAATACGATTTTTTCGTTTTTACTGATAGCTAATTAGTTATTAGCGGTACTGCATTTTTTTTAAAAATAGCGCAAATCCGCTTATGAATTATAAAAGTTAGTCAATCCGCTGTAAAGCTAACAAATTGTTTAGGTCCGCTATAAGCGGATTAGCGCTTTAGCGCTCCCTAGCGGTCTGGCGCCCACCTTTGGATGTTCATTAGGTTTTTGAAAGTTTTATTAAAACCTGACCAGTAGTTCTTGGGATACTTTGCTAACAAATCGACAGAGTAACGTTCAGCAAAGTTTTAACCCAGTTCTTGTTACCACTCAACATGTGTACTGCGGCTGACTCTTAGCTACCACCACATGTTGTTTTACCTCAGTACTGTTATAATGAAGTTAACAGTTGTCCTGTGTGTTTTCAGAGTTACGCCAATGTCGTCCAGCCAAGTGCGCAGCAGCGACGCTTACGTCTTGTTCTATGAGCTGGCCTCCTCCAGGATGTGAGGCCCCCTGAAGGACGACTGTGGAACCACTCTGAGGGAAGGACACGTGATGGACGAATGGACAGATGACAAATGAGACTGCTGTTGGAGTGTGGCCTGTTTGGGACTTGTCTTTGGACATTTGATGTTCACACATGAAGACTTGGACTCCACCAGCTGCTGTGAGGAGAACACTCTGAACTCCACAGGAACTACCAGCTCTGTGTCTCTGTCACTGCTCCTGTTTCCTGCTCTATCTGGGTGGATCTGTGTTTACTGAGTGTGTGCGTGCGTGCATGCGTGTGTGTGTGTGTGTGTGTGAGAGCGCATGCATGTGTGTGAGGCAGGCACAGGGCAATAATCCCATCTGACCAACCAGGTGAACCCATCTCAGACGTCCCCACTCTATGCACTGAGACTCACCCTGACTGCACCTTCACTTGTTCTTAATATTCTCATTTGCTTCAGACAATTAAAAGTTACCTGTTGCTCTGTTTCTTTTACGTTTGTTTCATATTCATGAGTTTCTGTTGTTGTTCATTTGGGCCATAGAGTGATTAGCAGAGTATCATGAACATTATCACCACTTTGGGATGTGTGTAAATTTTTCTTAGAGTTTGACTGTAAGAAGATGGCTCGCCTGCTATTCACAGCTCTCCCTTCCATTGCACTGCAACACTCCCAGTACTCTGTTAGCAACTCTTTCTCTCTGTCTGATGGTGGTCGGGGGGGCTGGTGACACTGTGAGTGTAAAATGTTTCAGAGGACAGCCTCTTGTTTTATTTGATCTGTTTTCCCATGTGTGGCTGCTACTGATGCTTTTAAAGTGCTGTGAATGGATGGATGGATGGATGAATGGATGGATGGATGGATGGACGGACAGAGAGTCCAGCTAGGATCTGACGGACGAACAACAGAAAGTACTAACAGTTACAACCCTCATCATCGGTATGGCGTCTTTTCTTCCTCTCTTGTTTCATACCATTGAACAACGCAGAAAGAATGTTTTGAAGAGACAAAACACTACGTCTGTATATTTTTATATCCTGATGCAATATAGAGAATGTACTATTCAATGGTGCTGAAAATGACCCACAACTGTTTTCAGGTGGTGTATTTACCAGGTTTCAAGAGAGAAAAAAAGGTTATTTATACTTAAAAGTGATCATGTGATAAATCACACGTTTTAACAGTGGCCGTAGTATACAAATATAAATATATTGACACATAT
>JBBPBX010002253.1:2387-16616 GCA_038048925.1 Garcialebias charrua | reverse complement strand
AATCAAGTTTAAGCTTGTTTGGTCAGCTAAGGTTTATTGAACCAGCTGAAGACTCACCTAAAACAAAACTTGAGTATTGATTGACAACTGTAAAGCTGTGTGTGTTGTGCTGACTCAGAGAGACCTCCACCCTCTCTGTTTGTTGGTTTGCTCCATGGGGGAGTAGCTGAGCTGTTTGGAGCTCTGAAGTGACTCTGACTGTTAAAGTGGAGTTTTGTGTGGTCTAAAACACCTTTAAGTACTGACTGAAGCTTTGGCTTTTGGTTTAGAAGGCATATCTGTATTTAGCTTAATTAGGTCATTTGTTAAAGTCACTAAGGGCAATGTCTTTACAGCTGTTCAGGAGGAACAGCTGAACAACTGGGATCAACAGTGAGGTGACTATTGTGTTTTTCTCTTTCTCATTTTGTTGTACTTTTGACTGTGTGGGTGTAGGTAGTCCAGTTCTCGTGTTTTGTTTGAAGGGACTTTTGGTAAGGTAGATCGTTGCCTGGGGAGACACGACGGTCCTGTACAGGATTGGGTCTACCAGGGTGGCGTTTTCTTATTTTTGGCCACACTCACCAGTCCAACATTTGTTTGAACTTTTTATTATTTCATTTTTCCTTTGGATGCTGATCCAGGAGAGGACGCTCCAATCCTGGTGGGAGAAGCCAGTGAGGACCCTGCCTGCTTGGAAGCATTTAGTTTTAGTTCAATAAAATTTGTTTTAATTCTTTTTCGGTGTCAGTGTCCACTTTGTATGTTGTGGCTGTTTACAGTCGTAACAGAGGTCACTCTTTCAGGGATGAAGATGTTCACATCCTTGATAGAGAGGAACGATGGTTTGAGAGAGGAGTAAAGGAGGCCATCTTTGTGAAAAGAAACCGTCCATCATTAAACAGAGCTGGAGGCCTCCAGGTTCAACTGTCCCCCACTTACAATGCTGTTATTGCTAGTATCACTCAGCCCTCTGTGAATAGCAAACAACTATCAGGGTGCTAACTATCCATTGTTAGGATGATGGTCCTCCTTGATCACGTGAGCAACTGTCAGTAGCAAACTGGTTGATCCACTGTGAGAGGGTGCTATTTATAAGACTGAGATGAATACATCATCTCAGACTGAGGAAGTCTTTTGGACGAAAGACGAAACGATTCTATAATTTTTTTTGCTCTGTTTTGTTTTTTGAATGTCCAGAGGACCAGACTTAGCATTTTAGATTTTTCTACCTGGATTATTGAGCATGCATCAGGGTCATCATCACACACTTCTTAAGTACAGGTGGATGTTCCTGGAGAGGAAAAAGACAGCTGCTACCTCTGTCCCAGACTGGAAATAACATACAAACAGGTAAAAAAAATAAATAAAAAGAGTTAAGATTATCATTTTAAATTAAAAAGGTTAATATAATATTAATGAAAGAACAATAACTCTTCTTGAACGGTTGAGGTGGTTGGATCTCTCGGTCATCATCAGGGCAGGGATTTATTGAGCTCCAGGACTTGTTGACATCAATTTTAGTTTTTTCATAAAGTGATGAACTTTTTGGCTGGTGTTGACATGATTGACGTGATGGAAGACGTGGTAGAGACGCTCAGTTTATTTAAAGCCTGCACATCAACAACATTTCAGACGTAGATCCAGAGCTTTAAAAAGTCCTACATTTTGTGTTATTGATCTGGACTGATCTGAAATACCTGAAGGCAGTTTTAATGCTGTTGTTGCTCTGTTAGCGGTGTTTACAAGATGATGTTCTTCGTTCACGTTCGGATCACGTCGTAAGTCCGTTCAAGTTAGACATGTTGTCTGCTGCAGATCCAGTCTCCGTGAAACAAAGTCCACACACAGTTTTGGATGTGCGCTCGTGTTTTTAACAAGAAAGTCACAACGTTCCTAAAGAAACAGGAGACCGCAGCGAACTGCTAATGCTAACGTGTGTTACAAGACAATAACACCGGGCGGTCGCATAGACTGACATCACTCCTGTCTTTTTTTAAATCGCTCCCCCCGAGACGCATTGGCGAAATAAAATAAAATTATAGTTCTACAGAAAATGACAAAAAAGTAACGCACAATAATTTGGAGTGAGTAACTTTAATCTGATTATTGGATTTTGAAATAGCAATGCGTTAGATTTCACGTTACTGAAAAAAGTGGTCCGACCAGAGCAACGCGTTACAAAGTAAAGCGTTAGTGACATCATTGGTCAAGATGAAGAAAACATTACATTTACAGACTTTAAGAGAAAACTGAGAGTCTACGAAGAAGCTGAACAAATGAAAACAAGAGAGTCTTCTGACAATGTAATGAAAACCTACACAAGACACAATAGACATTTTTTTTAACCTGAATACAAGCAACAAGAAAAATGAAGAAGAAGCAGATGTAATATGCTACAAGTGTGGAACAAAAGGGCACAAATCCAGAAAATGTTTAAAGAGAGTGTGGTGCAACTACTTTAAGAGTAACAAACACAAAGAAACACTGTGCAAGAAGAAGGGGAATCAAGATGGAGTCAGGCGAGTTTCAGAAGATCCACAAAGAGAACAAGATCAGCTTTACAAAGCAGAACTTCAACGAAGTAAGGATCAAACAGACGTCAACTTAAATGGTATCATGGTGGACGCCGGAGCTACTTCCCACATAGTGAATGACATCAGAAAGTTTAAAGATTTTGATGAAACTTTCCAGCCTAATTCACACACTGTGGAACTAGCCGACGGAACCAAATGTGCAGGAATGGCACAGAAAAGAGGAACAGCCATAATCTATCTACAGGACAACAGAGGGCATCACCATCGAGCGCAGCTGAGGGATGCACTCTACATGCCTTCTTATCCCCACGACATCTTCTCAGTGGTAAAAGCACATGACAGAACACAACAATGGAACATACATGCATAAAGACTAATAATATTCATGAGCTTGCAGTAGAAATCTCTAAATACACATACCCATACCTACAAATATATATCTATATAGTATACATACATATACTTTTATGTTCATTCATATACCCATCTATATATCTGCATATATCTATATATACATCCCTGCATCCAATTGTGTGTGGTTGTGAGCATGCATAAGTGAATAAGGTTCCTCCGATTTAACATTTAGTAGCGAATGTGAAGCATCAGAGATCCGTCCCCCCAAAGCACGAGGCAGACGAAGGAGCGATCAAAGCCCAAGACCCCAGGGAGGACCCCGAGCCGAGTCCCCAGGACCACCCGAACAGGACGAGCCACTAGCCCACTCCTCAGATCCTATCAAGGGGTAGAACTGGATGAACCCCACCAGCGACCACATACAATGACCCCCCGGGGTCGCCCGCGACAAATTCACAGGCCCCCGCCAGAGCCCGTTGCCCCGACGTAGCCCCAGGACTGGTCACCAAGGCCCGGGCACCGGGGACGCCCACCCCTCAGGTCCAGACCCGACCAGACCAGAGGACACGAGCCCCACCAGGTAGCCACCAGGCCGAGCCGACAAACGCCCAAGCGCCCAGCCCCAGATAGGGAGGGCCCCAAGCACGCCTGCAGGCAAGGAACACCCACCAGGGGGCCACGTGGCCGGAGCGCGACACTAAGTAGCCACAGAAGTATCAGAGAGGGGGCAGACCAAGTCCTAACCTGAGACTTAAACATTCATACACAGACATATTCATTCAGACCCACCCTTATCCTCACCCTCAGTTGCAGAAAGACAAACAATAACGACATGTTCCATTCATAATCCCGATGCACACTCTATACCCCCTAGGTCCAAGACATGTACCTGCTCCCTAAATGGGGCAGCCCACATCCAAACCTAGGAAGTAGCCCATTCATTCTGGGGTGGAGAGTAGCAGACATCCAAAATTCGGCCCACTCCTCGCCCTGCCGACAGGACAGGACAGGACACCCGAGTCCAAGCAGCCCCCGAGGGAGCGTACCGCCAGCCCCGCCCACTGCGAACCCCCAGGTCCCGAACCTCCCACATCCTAGGACAACCCCTGATGGCCCACCCCCAGAATGTCTACCAGGCAACCAGGGGGGTAAGAGAAAAATAAATAAATAATATATATATAAATATAAATAAATACATAAATAAATAAATTGAAATTAACAAATCAAGACCCCGACACACACACCCCCGTCCCCAAATGCACTGTTGGTGAGTGTTGTAGTAAAGTGTACTTAAAAAGGAAAGAGCAGGAGCAAAGGCTGGCATTATACCAGTTTCCCCTCCACTCCAACTCTAACCCAGGTCCTAACTGTCTAAATGCATATTGTTGAGTGAGCATAGGCATGGGGGCGAGAGTGATGTCATCCCGCCACCCATAACCATAGTGCTCATTCTATTCCCTATATGTGACTTTTATGAGGATGTTTATGAATGACTGTCTAAAGTGTATATAAAATTGAGTCCCAGGTGGTTCTGAACAACAGAGATGTAAAACCGTTGTAGCACACCCGAGACCCAAATTCCCTACATGTATTAATTTAAGATGAAGAGGGCGGAGGTGCGTGGTGAGGGATGGGGAGAAAATATCTGCAGGAACAATGCTCCCGCAACGAGTCAGCTCCCCCGCTGACCCTGCGTACCCCCCCCCCAGTTCGCCAAGGTCCACCCAAGGAGCGAGGCAAAAGAAACACCTCTCCGACCGCCAGGTCATTGGGTCAAGACCAGAGAGGGACACGGTCCCGAGGGCCGCCAACAGCAGAACCAACAGCCCACACCCACCAGGGCCCGCCACGACCCCTGCGAACCGCAGTCAGCCCGCCGCCCAAGAAGACACAATATCCCACATGGACGACACGGCCAAGAGCGCCCGCCCAACCGCCGACAGAGCCAGGAAGCACCGAGAACAGGTCCCAACCAGGGCCCGCACACCGGGCAAGCATAGTCCAAGACCATCATCAAGGACATCCACCTAGTCCCCACCCCAGAAGAAATACTACACCCGCCCCTTCATATTAACAACTTTCAAAACACATAACACATTAGACACACCCAGGCTGGGTTTACCCGTCCCCTCCACCTCACTCTGAACAACTTCGTCAAAGCTGTTTAGGGTCCCAGAATGCAGACGGGTAGGTAGCACACTGAGAACAAGGAGGTTGTGGAGCTGAGATCTGATAGTGTCAACTTTGGTTTTAAAAGACGAAAGAAACAGGTCGCATTTTTGAGCAGAGTCCTCAAGAGTTTGTTTAATGGGATTAAGCAGACGAGTTATTGTGGAGAAGAGCTGTTTAGAGTTTCCAGGGCAGGTGTTGATGATGTTAGAATAATATTTGGAGCGTGCTTCTTTAAGAGAATAGGCGTACGCTTTCTGATGTTCTTTATATGCCTGCTTATGCACAGAGAGACCAGATGATTTTACACGTCTCTCAATAGCACGGCCAGTTGCCTTCATCTTGCGCAGCTCATCAGTGTACCAGGGGGCTGAACGCGAGAAAGACACCAGTCTTGTCTTCAAGGGGGCGTGTAGGTCCAGGAGCTCCCGAAGAGATTGGTTGTAGTAATCCACAGAGTCATCTGCAGAAGGATGATTGACAGCGGTCAGGGTGTGAAGATCAGCAGACAGAACATCAGGGGAAATGTTTTTAAGGTCACGGAACTGGATGGGTCGTTTTGGGTTTGAAGCAGGCGAAGATGAAGGCACTTCCAGGGAGATGACCCTATGGTCTGAGACACCCAGGTCATATACAGATAAGTTATTGATGAGTACAGTGTCTGTAATCACCAAATCCAGTGTATGCCCCCTGCTGTGTGTAGGGGCGTTAAAGAAAGAAAATAGTCACATGATTGCGAAAGATAACAGCAAGTTTGACTTTTATGAAAGTGAAAATCTCTTTTATCTGCCAACTGTTGAAATGATCAATGTAAAATATGTCATGATATGCAAACCTGGTACGAAATACTAGGTCATTGTAACAATGAAGATGTAAGAAAGCTTCAAAATGTTGTAAAAGGTATGGAAATCAAAGGTAACGTGACAAAACTTGAAAAACTTTGTGAAATATGTACTCAAGGGAAATTTGTACAGAACAGAAACAGGGAACCTGACAGAAAAGCAAAGTCACCTTTAGAAATGGTACATACCGATTTAAATGGTCCAATGAAAAACACAAGTCTAGAATAGAATATATCTTTATTGGCATATTTGTACCGGGGTACAAAACATTGCGATTGGCGCGAGCACCATCCTAAGAGGGACGTACGCACGGAAAGCAGCAGCAGAACTTAATCCGCGCCGCCAGACAATCAGATCAGATATGGAAAAAAAAGGAATGTTACAGTGGGATCCATCCATCCATCCATCCATCCATCTTCTTCCGCTTATCCGGGGTTGGGTCGCGGGGGTAGCAGCCTAAGTAGGGAGGCCCAGACTTCCCTCTCCCCAGCCACTTGGAGCAGTTCCTCCGGGGGAATCCCAAGGCGTTCCCAGGCCAGCCGAGAAACATAGTCCCTCCAGCGCGTCCTGGGTCTTCCTCTGGGTCTCCTCCCGGTGGGACGTGCCCGGAACACCTCACCAGGGAGGCGTCCAGGAGGCATCCTAACCAGATGCCCGAGCCACCTCAACTGGCTCCTCTCGATGTGGAGAAGCAGCGGCTCTACTCCGAGTCCCTCCCGGATGACTGAGCTTCTCACCCTATCTCTAAGGGAGAGTCCAGCCACCCTGCGGAGAAAACTCATTTCAGCCGCTTGTATCCGAGATCTTGTTCTTTCGGTCATAACCCAAAGCTCATGACCATAGATGAGGGTGGGAACGTAGATCGATCGGTAAATTGAGAGCTTTGCCTTTTGACTCAGCTCTCTCTTCACCACGACAGACCGGTACAGCGCCCGCTTCACTGCGGACGCTGCACCTATCCGCCTATCGATCTCACGCTCCAGTTTTCCCTCATTCGTGAACAAGATCCCGAGATACTTAAACTCCTCCACTTGGGGCAGGACCTCCTCCCCGACCCGGAGAGGGCATGCTACCCTTTTCCGGCTCAAGACCATGGCCTCGGATTTGGAGGAACTGATCCTCATCCCGGCCGCATCACACTCGGCTGCAAACCGCTCCAGTGAAAGTTGTAAATCACGAACTGATGAAGCCAGTAGGACCACATCATCTGCAAAAAACAGAGAAGCGATTCTAAGGTCACCAAAACGGATCCTCTCAACACCTTGGCTGCGCCTAGAAATTCTGTCCATAAAAGTTATGAACAGAATCGGTGACAAAGGGCAACCTTGGCGGAGTCCAACTCTCACCGGAAACGAGCCTGACTTACTGCCGGCAATGCGGACCAAGCTCTGACACCGGTCGTACAGGGACCTAACAGCCCTTATCAAAGGGCCTGGTACCCCATACTCCCGGAGTACCCCCCACAGAACCCCCCGAGGGACGCGGTCGAATGCCTTCTCCAAGTCCACAAAACACATGTAAACTGGTTGGGCAAACTCCCACGCACCCTCCAGGACCCTGCTGAGGGTGTAGAGCTGGTCCAGTGTTCCACGACCAGGACGAAAACCACACTGCTCCTCCTGAATCCGAGGTTCGACTATCCGACGGACCCTCCTCTCCAGAACCCCTGAATAGACCTTACCAGGGAGGCTTAAGAGTGTGATCCCCCTATAGTTGGAACACACCCTACGGTCCCCCTTTTTAAATAGGGGAACCACCACCCCAGTCTGCCAATCCAAGGGAACTGCCCCCGATGTCCACGCGATATTGCAGAGTCGCGTAAGCCAACACAACCCTACAACATCCAGAGCCCTAAGGAACTCCGGGCGAATCTCATCCACCCCCGGAGCCTTGCCACCGCGGAGCTTTTTAACCACCTCGGCGACCTCAGCACCAGAGATCGGAGAACCCGACCCAAAGTCCCCAGGCTCTGCTTCCTCAGTGGAAGACGTGCCAGTAGGATTGAGGAGGTCTTCGAAGTATTCCGCCCACCGACTCACAACATCCCGAGTTGAGGTCAGCAGCACGCCACCTCCACCATAAATGGTGTTGGTCTCGTACCTCTTTCCCCCCCTGAGACGCCGGATGGTGGACCAGAATCGCCTCGAAGCCGTACGGAAGTCATTCTCCATGGCCTCTCCGAACTCCTCCCACGCCCGAGTTTTTGCCTCAGCAACCACCCGAGCCGCATGCCGCTTGGACTGCCGGTACCTATCAGCTGCTTCCGGGGTCCCACAAGCCAAAAAGGCCCAATAGGACTCCTTCTTCAGCCTGACAGCATCCCTCACTGCCGGTGTCCACCACCGGGTTCGAGGGTTGCCACCTCGACAGGCACCAACAACCTTGCGGCCACAGCTCCGATAAGCTGCCTCGACAATAGAGGCGCGGAACACGGCCCACTCGGACTCCATGTCCCCCGCCTCCCTCGGAACGTGTTCAAAGCTCTCCCGGAGGTGGGAGTTAAAGCTCCGTCTTACGGGAGACTCTGCCAGACGTTCCCAGCAGACCCTCACGATACGTTTGGGTCTGCCAGGTCTGACCGGCATCCTCCCCCACCATCGGAGCAAACTCACCACCAGGTAGTGGTCAGTAGACAGCTCCGCCCCTCTCCTCACCCGAGTGTCCAAGACATGCGGCCGCAGATCAGATGAGACGACAACAAAGTCGATCATCGAACTGCGACCTAGGGTGTCCTGGTGCCAAGAGCACATATGGACACCCTTATGCTTAAACATGGTGTTCGTTATGGACAATCCATGACGAGCACAGAAGTCCAATAACAGAACACCACTCTGGTTCAGATCAGGGGGGCCGTTCCTCCCAACCACACCCCTCCAGGTCTCACTGTCATTGCCCACGTGAGCGTTGAAGTCCCCCAGTAGAACAAGGGAGTCCCCAGGAGGCGCACTCTCCAATACCCCCTCCAAGGACTCCAAAAAGGGTGGGTAGTCTGAGCTGCCGTTTGGTGCATAGGCACAAACAACAGTCAGAGCCCGTCCCCCCACACGTAGGCGAAGGGAGGCTACCCTCTCGTTCACCGGGGTGAACCCCAACGTACAGGCACCAAGATGGGGGGCAACCAGTATGCCCACTCCTGCTCGGCGCCTCTCACCAGGGGCAACTCCAGAGTGGAAGAGTGTCCAACCCCTCTCAAGGAAACTGGTTCCAGAGCCAGAGCCATGCGTTGAGGTGAGTCCGACTATTTCTAGTCGGAACCTCTCAACCTCACACACTAGCTCAGGCTCCTTCCCCACCAGAGAGGTGACATTCCATGTCCCAATGGCCAGCTTCTGTAGCCGAGGATCAGACCGCCAGGGTCCCCGCCCTCGGCCGCCACCCATCTCACATTGCACCCGACCCCTTTGGCCCCTCCCACAGGTGGTGAGCCCATGGGAAGGGGGACCCACGTCTCCTCTTCGGGCTGTGCCCGGCCGGGCTCCATGGGTAAAAGCCCGGCCACCAGGCGCTCGCCAGCGTGCCCCACCTCCGGGCCTGGCTCCAGAGTGGGGCCCCGGTGACCCGCGTCCGGGCGAGGGAAAACTTAGTCCATTAATTGTACTCATCATAGGGGTTTTTGGGCTGCACTTTGTCTGATCCCTCACCTAGGACCTGTCTGCCTTGGGTGACCCTTCTAGGGGCATGAAGCCCCTGACAGCATAGCTCCTAGGATCATTGGGACACTCAAACCCCTCCACCACGGTAAGGTGGCAGCCCAGGGAGGGGCTGTTACAGTGGGATAATCATTGGTATTCAAAAAAGAATCTATTACACTTTGTCTTAGGACATTATATGATAAAGTCAAAAAAACTCTACCAGCTCAAGTACAGATAAGACAAAAGACATGTTGCATTTTGGTGGCGGTGCAAGGAGATAAGTCTGTGAGCAATCGTTCAGATAAGCACAGTCTGCAGATGGGCTCAGCCGGCTCCATCTGAGTGTACACGGAGATCTCTGGGGGGGGCGACAGTTATTCCAACAATGTCACGATTTGGTTCCAGTGGAGGACGCAGACCCAAAATGCAGGCACAACAGGACTCAAAGACAAAGTGTAAAATAATAAACACTTTAATAATCAAAATAATAAACTGATGGTGTAGTAACTTACAAAAACAAGGGGAAAACGAGTAGTGGCTCCACCAGACTTCAGGGAGGTATGATTATGACCCGGCGAGGAACAAGTGAAATGAGAGGGCTTTTATACTATGAGGGAGAGTGAGTAAATGAGAGCAGCTTGGCAGGTGGCTGATGACAACAGGTGAAAGTGATTAGGGATGCAGACTGGAACTGAGGAGTGAGTGAAAACAGAAAAAACATGACAGGCGCAGAGCATGACAGACCCCCCCTCAAGGGTGGCACCCGACACCCCCAAGAAGGGCCTCCCACAAGAACAAGGGCGGGTGGAGGGAGGTAACAGGTAGGACGGCAGGCCAACATCAGCCAGATCTGGGGGACGCCCAGGAGGACGCCCATCACCAACAACCAGATCCGAGGGACGCCTAGGAGGACGCCCATCACCATCAGCCAGATCCGGAGGACGTCCAGGAGGTCGCCCATCACCATCAGCCAGATCCGGGGAATGCCCAGGAGGTCGCCCATCACCATCAGCCAGATCCGGGGGTTGCCCAGGAGGTCGCCCATCGCCATCAGCCAGTTCAGGAGGACGTCCAGGAGGTCGTCCATCGAGCGGCGATACGTCAGGCGGGCGACCAGAGTAACGCCCAGCAACGGCAGGAAACACAACCCCAAGGTCAGGGAAGTAGTCGGCCGGAACACCTTGTCGTCGTCGGCCGGAACACCTTTGTCGTCGTCGGCCGGAACACCTTTGTCGTCGTCGGCCGGAACACCTTTGTCGTCGTCGGCCGGAACACCTTTGTCGTCGTCGGCCGGAACACCTTTGTCGTCGTCGGCCGGAACACCTTTGTCGTCGTCGGCCGGAACACCTTTGTCGTCGTCGGCCGGAACACAGTCGTCGTCGGCCAGAACACAGTCGTCGTCCGGAACACAGTCGTCGGTCGGAACACAGTCGTCGGCCGGAACAAAGTCGTCGGCCGAAACACAGTCGTCGGCCGGAACAAAGTCGTCGGCCGGAACACAGTCGTCGGTCGGAACACAGTCGTTGGCCGGAACACAGTCGTCCGCCTGAACTCTGCTATCATTGTTGTCGCCAGGACCCCCGTCGTTGGATGCCGAGATGTCGTCGGACGCTAGACGGGCGATAAGACGTCGTCGGGCGCCGAGGCAGGTTATAAGACGTCGTCGGGCGCAGAGGCGGGCGATAAGACGTCGTCGGGCGCTGAGGCGTGCGATAAGATGTCGTCGGCTTCGTGGGGACCCTCTTCGTCGGGACCCTCTTTGTGGGGACCCTCTACCTCTGAGACGTCGTGGGGGACCTCGTCATCAGAACCCTCTGAGTCGTCTGCTTCGTCGAGACCCTCGGAGACGTCGTCTGCTTCGTCGAGACCCTCGGAGACGTCGTCTGCTTCGTCGAGACCCTCAGAGACGTCGTCTGCTTCGTCGAGACCCTCGGAGACGTCGTCTGCCTTCGTCGAGACCCTCGGAGACGTCGTCTGCTTCGTTGAGACCCTCGGAGATGTCGTGGGGACCCTCGTCGTGGGGACCCTCTGAGACATCGTGGGGACCCTCTGCTGAGACGAAGGCCCCCGATGAGACGACCCCCGGTGAAGTGAGGCTTTCAGATGGATGAGTGAGGACCTCAGGACCCAGGACCACTTCTGGACCCGTGTCTGTGGAAACAAAGAGAAAGAGAGACACTGCTTCTGATGGACCTGGTGGGTCAGGGACTGGTGCAAGACCCAGCCTTGGTGTCGGTATAGGAGCCAGCTTCGGTGCTGAAACAGCAGGAACCAGTTTTGGTGCTGGAACAAGTCTTGGCGCTGGAACCAGTCTGGGTGCTGGCACCGGAGGGACCAATCTTGGTGCTGGCACCGGAAGGGCCAGTCTTGGTGCTGGCACCGGAAGGGCCAGTCTTGGTGCTGCTGGACCTGAGCTGAGAGGTACAGCTTCTGGAGAGCTGAGAGGTGCATCAGGCTGAGAAGCTGCTACTGGGCTCAGATATTCAACTGTGGGTGGATGGATGGGAGCTGCAGCTGTCTGTGAGCTCTGACGTTCAGCTGCTGTGGGAGAGCTCAGAAGAGGACTTGATGAAGATGGGGAGCTGTGATCAGTAGGTGGTGAGTTGGGAGGTGGACCTGGCTGAACGCGAGCAAGCAGCATTGAGCGTAACACACAGCTCTCCTTCCACGCCTGCTCGAACAGCTGCCACGCCCCCGGCGAGTCGTCTTTGTTGTCAGCTCCGGTGTATGAGGAAATGATGTCCTCTGTTGCGATTAATCTGCTCCACCAATCACTGGAGCTGCAGACGTCCTCTCCCCTCATGGCAGGTGCGCAAGAGTGCGTGACTTCTATGCTCCCAGCAACAGGAGCGCATGGGCGCGCAGCCTCCTCCGTCAGCTCGAGTCTCCCCTCAGTCCTGTCAGAACCGCTGTCAGCACATGGGCTGACACATGCCTCCCCCTTTGAAAATTTCCCCGGCTTTTCTGACAGCCAGCATGGAGAGTTTGACGATGGGCGGGGCTGGAACCCAGAAATGTCCACTCATTCAGTCCGGTGGCGACGTGGACTGAGAGTCGGTACTGGACCCATCCAAAACCCTTTTGGGTCTAAGTCCGAGTCCGAGTCGGACCACATTGAACCGAGTGTTGGAACAAAGGCGGAAGATGGCTCCGCCTCTGAGCTTCCTCCGCTCTTCCTCCTCAACCAGAAGCGGGGATGAGAGAACCTCCGTCTCTGAGCTGTTGTCCCCCCAGCCGGTCTCTGCACAAAACTTGTACATGCGTATGACGGTCGGCTCGTCCTATCCTGGGGCCACGTCCTTCAGTCGCTGAGCGGGTCTGCTGTTCCGCCTGTGGGTCCTACGATTTCGTGTCATACTGTCACGATTTGGTTCCAGTGGAGGATGCAGACCCAAAATGCAGGCACAACAGGACTCAGAGACAAAGTATAAAATAATAAACACTTTAATAATCAAAATAATAAACTGACGGTGCAGTAACTTACAAAAACAAGGGGAAAACGAGTAGTGGTTCCACCAGACTTCAGGGAGGTATGATTATGACCCGGCGAGGAACAAATGAAATGAGAGGGCTTTTATACTATGAGGGAGAGTGAGTAAATGAGAGCAGCTTGGCAGGTGGCTGATGACAACAGGTGAAAGTGTTTAGGGATGCAGACTGGAACTGAGGAGTGAGTGAAAACAGAAAAAACATGACAGGCGCAGAGCCTGACAGGCGCAAAGCATGACACAGGAAAGGTTTGCAGTCAGCCTTTTTTCAAGGTTGCTTGGGTTCCAATTAGATTAGTTGCTTTATTTATTTTCAGGGCAGGCTACAGTGTACTCTGACTACAGCCTTGAGTCCAGGTGCCGTCTGGGCCCAAATTCGTCCAAATTATGTGAGCTTTCGTTCAATCTGAGCTACAGGTCCACGTCTCCCACCTGATGAAGCCCGCTCAACTGTAAACGAGTCCCAAAACGCACCGCAGGTCTGCGGTCGTCCACCACTGTTCCCATCGTGCGATTCAGCTCGAACAACAGCTGGTTCATTGAGGTCATAGCTCGGATCAAAGAATCATTCTGAGCAGGAAGTTTCGCCAGCGCGTTGATCGCCGCGGAAGTCTTCCTCAGTTTCCAGTAGCAGAATCCTCCGCCTAAGCAAAAGAGCAACACACCTGCTACCATAAGTCCAATTATCCACAGATCTTCCACGTCCTCGACTGAAAGAACGGTCAGACACATCAACTTCCACTCGCCCCACGAGTCCATAATGTAACCAACCGCGTGCGTGTCGAGGGGGCATGCCGGTTCTCCTGGTCCGGAGCGCGTTGTGGAAAAAATTGTATCGATAGAGGAGACAGCCCACGCAATTAAATCCATTTTCCAAATTGCTTCGAGTGAGCACTGAAGAGTTGCAGATGAGACAAAAATGCAAAAGCAGGGAGGAGGAAAACTTTAGGGCAGGAGAGAAGCAGAGAACGACCTGCTTCGCCAAGAACCGGAAGTAGTAGTATGAAGGGCATGAATATGGACAATCTTTCACAGATGACTACTCAGGCACAATATTTGTGTATTTTCTTAAAAGAAAGAGTGACGTGGTACAAGCCACAGAAAGATTTATTGCAGATTCATTACCTTATGGTGAAATCAGATGCATTCGTTCAGATAACGGCACTGAATTTACAAGCAGAGATTTTAAGACATTGCTACTAACAATAAAATTAGACATGAGACTTCA
>JBBPBX010002252.1:54607-65235 GCA_038048925.1 Garcialebias charrua | reverse complement strand
TATAATCTGTGTTGGGGTTCAGTTTCAAGTTACATTACAAAAAAAATAACCTGCAAAGTTGCAAAAACAGCTTTCAGTTTTGCTCTCCAGCAGGATTCTGGGTGAGTGATCAGCAGAACTATATTTTAAGGTAATATTTTAAGAGATTTTAATACATTGTGCCACGTTGAGCTTTTAAATAAACCCACATTTTTTGGTTTGAACTTCATATCCCTTTAAAAGAATAAAATATTTTAAGGTCAAAGCAAGTCAGAAACTACTTGCAGGTGCTAGGACATTATGCTGATTACTTTTATGAAAATTGCATGTAGCGGGGTGAAGGGTCACCAGCGCTTGAATCCATTTTCATGTTTTGTTTCACACCAGCCAAGCTGTGGGTGTCTGAGTGTGAGGCACTGCTCGCTATTGGCTTTGACAGCATGCAGTGTAATTGGCTCGCTAAGGTGTTTCGGTAATCGTCTGAGTGACGCCCTCCCTAGTAAATTTTGACATCGGAGGTGGATGGGGATACGGTGAGTTTTAAGTGCCAAAGAAGATAACCTTGTTGGAAAACTAAATTTTAAGCAGAAAAATGTGAAAGAGACTTACATACAGACATACATACATTCAATATGGTACAAGGAGAAAAGACCTTTTTTAACCCTGATACTTAAATTGTCTGCATTTCTGATGGTTTGCAAGTTACCACCCTCTTGCTTTCTTCTTCTCATCACCAACTTTTCTGTTGTTTTAGAACTTTTTCTTTAAGTTCCGTTGAATGTCACCTCTTGCTGCTTGTCTCCTCATCTTTACATCTCGTATACCTCCTTCACTCCTCATTCTTCCTCCTCCACTTCCTCCTCCTGCCTTTCGCTTCTGGCGTCGCTCATGGAGAGGAGGAGCAGCCCGCGCTGTTTTCTTCCTCAGGACTGTCCTCCTCATGCAGAACACAGATGGTTATTATGGAGCTGCACATAAATTGATTATGTTGGAAATTAACTGTTGCTGTCAAAGGCAGCCGCCAACCTGTCCCAGTGTGTCCCTGTGCCCGCTGATGCATAGGATCCAGCTGATGCACCAGATGTTTGCACAGTGCGATGCTCTTTTTAAGGTCAGCACAAAAGTGGTAAAGGGGCTTTCTGATTTTTGCGTCTTTGTACTTTTAGTCGGTGTCCTCTTGCCTTTTTTGAAGTTTTGACGATGAACTACACGATTTTGAACGTGACACAGACAACTAGGGTTTTGTTTGGGCCAATGAGTTTTATTTAATCTCGCATCATCTTTTCATTGGGAGAAATGCCTTTTGTTTGGCAGAATATAATTGAGACTTTTCTGGAATCCCTCTCAAACCTTTAATCTTTAACAAGGCTAGTGAAAGCCTTACATTTGTGCCAAAAGACCATGTAGTTTCCTCAGCAGAAGCAGCATGCCAAGAGTCTCCAAACGATATCCCTAAGTAGTCTTCCAGCAGCTCATTTCAGGTTGGTGTGGGTGACTCTGGGCTGTGGCCTCGGGGGACACCGAGCACAATGCCAAACTCAGCAGAAAGGCAGGTCCTAAGAGTGTTTCTACATCGTTTTCCAGGCCTGACCTTGATTCCAGGCCCATTCCTGCATGTTTCCGTATGCATGGCAGAGTACGCCAGGCTGCCAAAATGTGAGCCAAACAGGGAAGCGAAGCCCTCTGTGAGTCACACACACATACACACACACACACACACACACCAACCAACCGACACAAGAGCAAACACACACAAACACAGGCCAAGTCCCATCACAAAGGTTAACATGCATCACAAAAAGAAGCTGACACAGAGTTTTATCATGCACAAAATACATTTTAAAACGCCGAAATGACCCGCATGAAAAATGTGATTATTTTACCAGCAAGACTGTATCCAAACTACATCAATATCATTCACGTGATTCTCTTTTCTGTAAGCAACGACAATTAAAAGCAATGAATTCAGGCCTTGTTGCCTTTCAATTAGCTAAACAGCTCATAAACGGGAAGAAAAGTTTAAATTAATTTTCAATATTTCAGAAAATAATAAACAATTTATTTAGATTTTGAATGAAGCACTAATTAAAAGACGTTGACAGGTAGCAGTTACACTTGCATGAATTTCAGAGTTTTAAAGCTGTTCCAACAAAAGTACTATATGCAGCACATTACATGCTCATTGACAAACTATTATACAGCAATCTAAAGCAATGGCCTGGGCAAGCAAAGATCTTGTATAACATTTTATTTGCGACCTTGACCTTAGAGCTGGGGTGATGAAATGAGCATGTAACACACTGTCCGGTGGTGGTACAAATTTGTATTAAGTTTTATTAATGTATCTTAAGCAGATTAGAATTTATCATCCAAACAAAATAAGACCTTGTTTATCTTTGACCTTGATTTGTGACCTTGACCTTGGGGCTGGAGTAATTAAAAAAATGATTTGTGACCTTGACCTTGGGGCTGGAGTAATTAAAAAAATGTTCTCGACACTCCATCTATTTATGATGCATATGTGTATGAAGTTTTGTTAAATTACCTTGAGGGGATCAAAGTTATGCGCAAGAAAATGAAAGTTTACAGACATATGGATGAACGGACGGACAGACGGAGGGAGACTATGCGTGCGCAATAACTGTTCTCTCAAAATTTTCATAAAATAAAAAAAATTTAATTCAACCTTTATTTAAACAGATAAGTAAAGTGAGATTTGTTGGACAGAAAATAAAAGTGGTGAAAAATAACACATAGGGTTGTCACTGTAAGGACCGACTGAACCCAGAGTGGTACAAGACCAGAACAGAGGCACAACTCAGAGTAACAATTATTTACAGTGTTTATTATTTACAGGTGATAAAGGGACACTTGGGGTCTTGGGAGTGCCTGGAAGAGAGAACAGGGTCAGGGTCCTACTGGTGGGATAGGTGGATCAAAACTGATGCTCTGTTTGGTTCTTACAGGGGATGTTGGGTCGGTGGGTTGGCAGCGAGTGGCAACAAGGCAGGAACTGGCAGACAAAGGCAGACGAAAACAGGATCCAGGGTTCACAAAACTGTGGACACAAAATCATAAGGTGAGTACTCTTATCAGACTAATACTTTCTGGCTGAAGTCATGTATACCGATTGAGGCACAATGCTCCAGCATTGGATCTCACTGGACTGCAGCCTTAAGTAGTGGAGCTCCTCGTTAGATGATGGCTGTCAGCTGGCGTCGTCAGTTGGCGTCAATCAGCGGCCATCTTGGAGAGGGCGGCAGGGCTGCAGACAGTGGGATCCCGACAGTACCCCCCCCTCAAGAACCGCCTCCGGGCGGCCCGCAGCGCTTCTCCGGGTGAGCGGCGAAGAAGGCGGTGATGAGGCTGGGATCTAAGATGAACGAGCGGGGAATCCAAGACCGCTCCTCGGGGCCATAACCCTCCCAATCCACCAGGTAATGAAATCCCCGGCCACGGCGACGAACATCCAAAATGGCACGGACAGTGAAGGCCGGGTGGTTGTCGATCAGCCGGGCAGGAGGCGGAAGGTCGGAGAGAGGGCACAGAGGGCTCTCTGAGACCGGCTTGACCTGAGAGACGTGGAAAGTGGGGTGAATCCGCATAGACGAGGGAAGTCGAAGGCGCACCGCAGAACGGTTGATGATCCTCGTGATCGGGAAAGGTCCGATGAAACGAGGAGCCAATTTCCTCGTAGTGCCCCTGATGGGAATGTCCCTAGTGGAGAGCCAGACTTTCTGTCCCACCTCGTACACAGGGGCCGTAGAGCGACGGCGGTCAGCAAACACCTTATTTTGAGCAGCAGTACGTGAGAGGGCTGCCTTCGTCTCCCGCCAGACCCGCCGGCAACGGCGGAAGTGGTGCAGGACAGATGGAACCGGAACGTTGACCTCCTGACTTGGGAACAAAGGGGGAAGGTATCCAAGGGAAGCCTCGAACGGGGACATACCTATGGCAGAGGATTTGTGTGCGTTGTGGGCATACTCAACCCAACACAGATGTGTGCTCCAGGATGAGGGGTTGCGTTCGGCGACACACCGGAGGGCGGTCTCAAGTTCCTGGTTACACCGCTCAGCCTGACCATTTGATTGAGGGTGGTAACCCGAAGTGAGGCTTGTAGTAGCCCCCAGAGTGGCGCAAAAGCTCTTCCAGACCTGCGAGATAAACTGGGGTCCCCGATCTGACACAATATCAGAAGGGATTCCATGAATGCGGAACACATGTGTGACAAGGAGGTTAGCCGTCTCAGAAGCAGAGGGAAGCTTTGGTAGGGGAATGAAATGAGCAGCTTTCGAAAAACGGTCAATGATGGTGAAGATGACAGTATTACCTTCAGAAGGTGGCAGACCCGTGACGAAGTCAACGGCAATATGAGACCAAGGACGGCCGGGCGTGGGCAAGGGTTGCAGGAGACCGGCAGGAGGCTGATTGCCGGTCTTATTCCTAGCACAGGTCGGACAGGCTGAAACATAGGACTTGACGTCTTGGGTGAGTGTGGGCCACCAGAAATGAGTCTTGACCAAAGAGAGCATACGGGAGGTGCCAGGATGACAGGACAGTTTGTGTGAATGGAGCCAGTCCAATACCTTACTCCTCATATTAGAGGGAACGAAAAGTTTGCCAGGAGGACCCGTGCCAGGGTCAGGTTCATCCTTTTGGGCGTCCATAATGTCCTTCTCGATGGGCCAGGTGAGAACTCCCACGACAGAGACAGGTGGTATTATGGTCTCCTCGATGTCCGGAGAATCTGGGGAAGAGAACTGACGGGAGAGAGCATCCGGTTTAACATTTTTTGAGCCAGGTCTGAAAGTCATAACGAAGTTAAACCGGTTAAAGAAAAGGGACCATCGTGCCTGTCTGGGGGTCAATCTCTTTGCCTCTCTCAGGTATGTAAGGTTCTTGTGGTCTGTCCATATCAAAAAAGGGGTAGGAGTACCTTCTAACCAATGGCGCCATTCTTCTAATGCCAGTTTCACTGCCAATAACTCGCGGTTGCCAACATCATAGTTTCTCTCTGCCTGTGATAATCGTCGTGAGAAAAAGGCACAAGGATGGACCTTGTTATCCTTGGGAGAACGTTGAGACAAAACAGCACCCACCCCTGAGTCTGAGGCATCCACTTCCAAGATGAATTGATGGCTAGGGTCAGGATGGCATAGAACTGGTGTAGAAGCAAATAGTTTCTTAAGTCTGTTGAAGGCGGCATCTGCATCGGGAGTCCACTTGAAGACCTGGTTTACGGAGGTAAGTTGAGAGAGAGGGGCGGCGATGCGGCTGTAGTTCTTTATGAACCGCCTGTAAAAGTTTGCAAAACCAAGAAATCGCTGAAGCTTTTTCCTGTTCTCCGGAACTGGCCACTCCTCGACTGCTCTGGTCTTCTCGGGGTCAGTTCGATAACAACCACTCTCAAAAATGAACCCCAAGAACGATACTGAGGTCACATGAAACTCACACTTTTCTCCTTTAACATATAACTGGTTTTCGTAGAGTCTCTGTAGGACTCTACGTACGTGGTTGTAATGCTCTTTCTCGTCTCTAGAATAAACAAGGATATCGTCTAAGTACACAAAAACGAAGTCCCCCAAAAAGTCACGCAAGACATCATTAATCAAAGCTTGGAACACAGCAGGTGCATTGGACAAACCAAAAGGCATTACCAAATACTCAAAATGCCCGAGTGGTGTCTTGAATGCGGTTTTCCACTCATCCCCCTCTTTAATCCGCACCAAATGGTAGGCGTTTCTGAGATCCAATTTAGTGAAGACGGTAGCAGATGGGAGTTGTTCATATATGGAATCAATAAGGGGTAATGGATATTTGTTCTTTACAGTAATATTGTTAAGACCCCTATAATCAATACATGGACGTAAAGTGCCATCCTTCTTCCCCACAAAGAAAAACCCAGCTCCTACAGGTGAAGTGGAGGGACGTATTATGCCAGATTCAAGAGATTCTTTGATGTATTTCTTCATAGACTCCCTTTCAGGTCCCGACAGGTTATACAATCGACTAGCCGGTAATGTGGCACCAGGTAGGAGGTCGATAGTACAATCATAGGGACGGTGGGGAGGTAGAGACAAAGCATGTTGTTTACTGAAAACAGGAGCCAAATCATGGTAGACAGATGGGATCTCAGAGACGTCTACTTCCTCGTGTGACACAACATCCGCAGGTTGACATGTGACAGCAGAACGAAGGCATTGTGCTAGACACCTATCACTCCATTTTTCAATTCTCCCCAACTCCCAGTTAATAGTCGGATTGTGCTCTTTTAACCAAGGATATCCAAGAATCAGTTGGGGGGTGGAAGCTTTAAACACATAAAAATCAATAGTCTCGTGGTGATTGCCTGAAATGATTAGACTAATGTCTGTAGTTTTTAGGGTAATCTGGTCTAAAGTTTCACCAGTAACCCCAGCTATACAGATGGGAGGAATCTCCCGAGTGGGCAAAGACAACCCTTGAACCAAGTCCAAACTAATCAAATTTTGTTCTGCGCCAGAATCCAACAAAGCTGGAACAGGATGATGATTGTGGTGGATTTGGATAAGTGTGGGTAATAACAGTCTACAGGCGGAGGAGAGAGCAGAAGTACCCACCAATATCTCTCTCTTTATTGGCGGGCGTTCTCGTTTCCCCCCAGGAGGGGGCAGTCTCTCCGGTAGTGCCCGGTCTTTCCACAGTACATGCAGGCGTTACTGTCACTGCGTCTTTGTCTCTCCTCAGGAGACAAATGATATTTATTTATCTGCATGGGCTCAGGTTCAGAAAATGAACGAAAACGTTCTGTGGGAACGACGTGACGAGAAAATGACACGGGGTCTCTGTCTCTCTGGGACTTGTAGTTTGTAAACGAGTTCTTGTATGCGCGGGGCTCACCTGATGACGTTTCGAAACCGGAAGTGGAACGATGACGGGAGTTGTAGTCCTTCTCTCTTCTCCGCTCCCGGAAACGCTCGTCGATAGCACCCGCTAGGTCGATTAACTCGTCAAAACTCTCAGGTTCGTCTCTAGCGGCGATCTGGTCCTTGATGGAATCGGAGAGGGAACTTAAAAAAGTACCTTTCAGTGCGAGGTCGTTCCATCCGGTCTGGGCAGCAAGGATACGGAACTCTAGGGCGTACTCCGCGACAGGCCGACCTCCCTGACGGAGTCCAAGGAGCCGCTTTACGGCGTTGGGTTGTTGAAGAGGTCGGTCGAAGATTCGGCTGAATTCCTTTAACAAGGTATCAAAGGTGATATAGTCAATGTTGTGAAACTGTAAGTAGGAATTTGCCCAACTCAGTGCTTCACCCTTCAGTTGATTGATGAAATACGTGATTTTAGCGGCGTCTGTTGTGTAAAGCTGAGGGGCCGCTCTGAATGCTAGTTTACACTGCAGGAGGAATCCTCCACATGAATGAGGGTCTCCAGAAAATAGTTCAGAAGGTTTAGTAATTAGCTGCTGGTTTGAGGCACCGGTCTCGGGCGTCGTGTTAGGAGTGTCTCTAACAGAGGAAGCAGCAGGAGTTGAGGGTGTGAGGCTTTGGGTTAAAGTATAAACCATACCTCCAAGTTCCTTCATGGTTTCCTGGGCGGCGTCTTGTTGAGCCAAGACCCGTTGGAGTATCTCCTCGACCATGGTCATACGATCCATCTGGAAGATAGGACTGAGTTTGCTCGTGTCTGGTCTCGTTCTGGGTCGGTTATGGCTGGAGCATTCTGTAAGGACCGACTGAACCCAGAGTGGTACAAGACCAGAACAGAGGCACAACTCAGAGTAACAATTATTTACAGTGTTTATTATTTACAGGTGATAAAGGGACACTTGGGGTCTTGGGAGTGCCTGGAAGAGAGAACAGGGTCAGGGTCCTACTGGTGGGATAGGTGGATCAAAACTGATGCTCTGTTTGGTTCTTACAGGGGATGTTGGGTCGGTGGGTTGGCAGCGAGTGGCAACAAGGCAGGAACTGGCAGACAAAGGCAGACGAAAACAGGATCCAGGGTTCACAAAACTGTGGACACAAAATCATAAGGTGAGTACTCTTATCAGACTAATACTTTCTGGCTGAAGTCATGTATACCGATTGAGGCACAATGCTCCAGCATTGGATCTCACTGGACTGCAGCCTTAAGTAGTGGAGCTCCTCGTTAGATGATGGCTGTCAGCTGGCGTCGTCAGTTGGCGTCAATCAGCGGCCATCTTGGAGAGGGCGGCAGGGCTGCAGACAGTGGGATCCCGACAGTCACAAGTTTCTCCAACCAGTCGAAGGAGTCGAAGGAGTGCTGGGGCAGTATTTTGATGTTTGCATGGGAGCTCTGATAAAAAAAAAAAAAACCATCTGGTGTTAATGCCGAGGTCTAACAAAACACATGAAATAATTATATTAAAAAACTAATCCAACAGTGCATGTGCTGATTTTGAAAGTGAACTTCAGTAAAAAAAAACATAAATGTTGAGGACAGCTGCTAAGGTGGGAACAAAAAGAAACTATGCACATAAAAAAATATTTTGGTCATCCATCTATCATCCATCCATACTTACATACATCCATCCATTATCTTCCGCTTGATCCGAACTTGAGTCATGGGGACAGCAGCTTGAGCATGGAGGCCCAGACATCTCTAGCCTGGTTAAAACCAGACCATTGTCCTTCACTTCGCTTTGGACTAGGGTCTGGCATTTCTCCCATAGACAACGATTTCTCCGGTTGATTTTTGACCGGACCAATCAGAGAACAGAAGGCGGAGTTTTGTTAGTTTAGCCTGGCGAGGTCCAGGCTATCAGATAAATAGCTCAGAAACCACTCGGTGGATATTTTTTCTGCTACCAGTGTGTAATTATATGGCTCTAATTTACTGACTGTTGGCCTAGATGAAACATTTGAGATAAAATTCGATTTTTTATCATTTATTTTCGTAGCGCACCCGAGGCTGTTTGGAAAATGTCAAACCGAAACTATTTAAATCCAGCAGATTTGACCATTTCGTGAATTGATTTAGGAACTGTTAAGCTCAGGAACACTTCTGATATAACGTCAGCTAAGAAATATATTTTTTCTCAGCAAAGAAATAATAGTTTTTTACCTTGTCCATCCATCCATCCATCCATTTTCTTCTGCTTATCCGGGGTCGGGTCGCGGGGGTAGCAGCCTAAGTAGGGAGGCCCAGACTTCCCTCTCCCCAGCCACTTGGAGCAGCTCCTCTGGGGGAATCCCAAGGCGTTCCCAGGCCAGCCGAGAAACATAGTCCCTCCAGCGTGTCCTGGGTCTTCCTCTGGGTCTCCTCCCGGTGGGACATGCCCGGAACACCTCACCAGGGAGGCGTCCAGGAGGCATCCTAACCAGATGCCCGAGCCACCTCAACTGGCTCCTCTCGATGTGGAGAAGCAGCGGCTCTACTCCGAGTCCCTCCCGGATGACTGAGCTTCTCACCCTATCTCTAAGGGAGAGTCCAGACACCCTGCGGAGAAAACTCATTTCAGCCGCTTGTATCCGAGATCTCGTTCTTTCGGTCATAACCCAAAGCTCATGACCATAGATGAGGGTGGGAACGTAGATCGATCGGTAAATTGAGAGCTTTGCCTTTTGACTCAGCTCTCTCTTCACCACGACAGACCGGTACAGCGCCCGCTTCACTGCGGACGCTGCACCTATCCGCCTATCGATCTCACGCTCCAGTTTTCCCTCATTCGTGAACAAGATCCCGAGATACTTAAACTCCTCCACTTGGGGCAGGACCTCCTCCCCGACCCGGAGAGGGCATGCTACCCTTTTCCGGCTCAAGACCATGGCCTCGGATTTGGAGGAACTGATCCTCATCCCGGCCGCATCACATTCAGCTGCAAACCGCTCCAGCGAAAGCTGTAGATCACGAACTGATGAAGCCAATAGGACCACATCATCTGCAAAAAACAGAGAAGAGATTCTAAGGCCACCAAAACGGATCCTCTCAACACCTTGGCTGCGCCTAGAAATTCTGTCCATAAAAGTTATGAACAGAATCGGTGACAAAGGGCAACCTTGGCGGAGTCCAACTCTCACAGGAAACGAGCCTGACTTACTGCCAGCGATGCGGACCAAGCTCTGACACCGGTCGTACAGGGACCTAACAGCCCATATCAAAGGGCCTGGTACCCCATACTCCCGGAGTACCCCCCACAGAACCCCCCGAGGGACGCGGTCGAATGCCTTCTCCAAGTCCACAAAGCACATGTAAACTGGTTGGGCAAACTCCCACGCACCCTCCAGGACCCTGTTGAGGGTGTAGAGCTGGTCCAGTGTTCCACGACCAGGACGAAAACCACACTGCTCCTCCTGAATCCGAGGTTCGACTATCCGACGGACCCTCCTCTCCAGAACCCCTGAATAGACCTTACCAGGGAGGCTTAAGGCTTTTTACCTTGTTTTCATGAAAATTCCTTCGTGGCGGCAGTCATTTTAACTGACGACGTCAGTCGACGTCATTCAAAACCCCGCCTTCTGTTCTCTGATTGGTCCGGTCAAAAATCGACCGGAGAAATCGTTTTCTATGGGAGAAATGCCAGACCCTAGTACAAAGTGAAGTGAAGGACAAGGGTCTGGTTTTAACCTGGCTAAGACATCTCTTTCCACAGCCACCTCTTCCAGGTCTTCTGGAAGGACTCAAAGGTGTTCCCAGGCCAACTATAT